>QLPI01001641.1:0-25382 GCA_003314275.1 Chroogomphus rutilus
CTTTCATCAATATTCCCCGCAAAATGATCCGAGACCAAACCGTTGCCGGCTATACCCGCCAGCCTATCAAGTCCGCTCCAAACCCTGAAATTTATTTTACCCACCCCATGACAACGACGACTAATTTTTCAGCTCCCCGCTGATGTTTGGCAATCATGTGCGGAGTCCTAAATGTAATAATGACGGAGTCTGACATGTTCCGCCGACAAGATTCTTTGAATACCCATGCCTCAACAAACTACAATAGAGCTTTTCTATGCATGCAGGTTTAGATCTTTCACTATTATCTTCTCAACTTCAATTCAAAATGACATTCTTCTGAAGAACCTGATAATTTACCTCTGATATGACATAAGCAATACATTCAATACAGACAATCTTTTCACACAAAAAAAACAAACCTAGGCTTATACAGTGACTTACAAAACCGGTCCAATGTTTGGCACTTTTCACTTGCTCTGAATTTTATGAACCAAATAAAAATCTATAAAATCTGAGAATATTCTCACAGATACCCCTGCATCTCAGCTTTTGATTGGTCTCCTCACATGTATGTAATAATTTTTATTGGTTGAAATATTGCAATTTTTTGACAGTGACTCATTGGACCAGTTTTGTTGCTCTTGTCTAGATGATCAGAAACTCATTATAATTAATATTTAGTATATCCCCCCTTTGCCTTCAGCACAGCTAAAACCCTCCTAGGCATACTCTCAATCAATCCCTGACACACTGAAGGCTCTATCTTGTCCCAAACTTCCTGTATCCTCTCCCAAAGCTCTATCATCCCTCCTGGTGGCTGATTGTACTCTCCAAGCTTCCTCTTCAGATGACTCCACAGATGCTCAATTAGATTAAGATCTGGAGACTGTGCAGGCCATGAAAGAACCTCAAAATGGTTGTTTGCAAACCATTCCTTGGCCTTTTTGCAGGTATGCTTTGGATCATTATCCTGTTGAAAAATAATGTTAGCAGAAGTTTTACCATAGTGCTCCAGACTGGACTGAAGATCCTCCTCCAAAATCTGGACATAGAGATCCCCATCAATCCTTCCATCAATCTTGACAGCATATCCTGGCCCATCCTATGTCATACAGCCCCAAACCATCACAGAACCTTCACCAAATTTTAACATTCCCTCAACCAGCCTATTACTCAGCCCCTCTCCTGCCTTCTTCCAAGCCCATTTCTTGCCATCGAACCCTAGCCTATTGACCTTTGTCTCATCTGACCACACAACCCTCTTCCAGTCCTCTACAGTCTAATGCTAGTGAGCAACAGCAAAATCTAACCTCTCTTTCCTGTGTCTCTAGGAGAGTATAGGCCATTTCTTCTTTACCACAGCCTATAATCCAGCTTCTTTCAGCTTCCTGTACATAGTGTGAGTGGAGAGAGGTGCATTGATGATATCCTGAAGGGTCCTGGTAACTTGTACTACATTTTAAGCTTTTTGAGAGCTGATAAGGTAGACAGCATGTCAAATATTAGCAGGAGAAAGCTTGGATAGATGTCCTCCAACAGCTTTTGAGAGGTCAGGGCAGTGCTTAGAGCGAAGTCTGTGGATGGTGGCATGGCCTACACCAGTAGAGTTGAATATAGAAGGTGGAATGGCCAGCATCAAGCTGAGAAAGCCACCCCCTGTAAGGGCAACCCTCTTACAGCCCCGAGATATATCTCAGAGGCGAGCTAAGCAGGGGGAATCCAAAGTTATTTAATTATCTACTACCTAAATACATGTGGAGCCCTCACCTAAGCAGGGGGAATCCAAAGAGGAAAGTCTAAGGATCCCACTGCTGGTGAGCCCCTTTTATACCCTTTATATGGGTGGTCTGTGCACTAGCTTACAAATCAATACATCGGAGTTTGTAGAGCCAATCTCCTGGTACTAAGTCCGAGGCTCGGGTATTTGCTCCGAGTTCTAGTCATCATGTGTTAAGACCTTGTCTGTCTCCACTCGGTGGTTTCTGGGCCTCTTAGCCTCGGAGTTGGTCGGAGTTCAAAGTAGGACTTCGGACCTGTATCAGGCCTCGGAGCTGATCGGAGTTGGAAATGGGACCTCGGAGTTGGATCGGAGTTTAAAGAGGGTCGTCTCCTGACAGATTTCATGGTTTGTTGAAGAAGATTGTTATGGTCTAGTTGTTCAATATTGAACTATTTGTGATCACATGGCCCAATTATAACTCCAACACAAGTCATGTGATCATACAAACCTAACTATACCTCTGATTGTAATCACACATTTGAAGGCAACAAAACTGGTCCAATGAGTCACTTTCAAAAAATTGTAATATCTCAACCAATAAAAATTATTACATAAATATGAGGAGACCAATTGAAAGCTGAGATGCAGGGGTATCTGTGAGAATATTCTCAGATTTTATATATTTTTATTTGGTTCATAATATTTGGAGAAAGTGAAAAGTGCCAAACATCAGACCAGTTTTGTGAGTCACTGTATGTGAGATAGCAGATATAGATTTGGAAGCAAGGGTGAGATCATCAACAAAGACAGAGACAAACATTTTGACATCTCCATAGACCCAGATATAGATGCTGGTGTCAGACTTGATGCAAGTGAAGCCTAACTCATGTAAGACAGTATCTAGCTTTTTGTTCCACATCCTAGGGGACTGTTTGAGTCCATAAAGTGCCTTGAGAAGTCGCCAAACATGATCTGGTCCACCCTGGTGAAATCCCTCAGGCTGCTGAAGGTAGACCTCTGTGTCAATTTCACCATTCAGGAAAGTGCTAGAGATGTCAAGGGATTCGAGTTCTAGGTCCTCGATGGCAGCAATGGCCAGAATGGCACAAATTGCAGCAAACTTGGCAGTGGGTGCAAATGTCTCTGTGTAGTCAAGTCCAGGATGCTGACTGTAGCTCTTGTCTACAAGTAATGCTCAATGGAACCATCAGGACGACATTTGACCTTGAACACCTAATAAGAGCCAATAGCTGTACGACTGGCAGGAAGCTTGACCAGCTCCCAAGTGCCATTTGTTACTAATGCCTAAATCTCCTCCATAGCGGCATCAAGGTAAAGCTGACCATCAGACCATTTCAATGCCTCTGCAAGAGTTCATGGCTCCATCCCACTGGCTTTGAAGACATACTTCATGGTAGTAGCAGGAGATAGCAACTTATCTGGATAACATGACACAGAAGTGAGACCAAGTGCCTGTTAGGAACCGTATGCTGGCATGCCCGACTATTCATTTTAGCCTGCTCAGCCTAACTCCACCTTCACTCACCTATTCAACTATACGCCCTCAGCCCACGGACTATATGCACCTTGTGTATCCGTCTTGATGTTACATGCTCCTGTCAATTCACTCCATTCATTTATGTCAAACTCCATATGCTTGCAATTCCATTTTCACTCCATTTACGTTTAATATCCTTTCATTTACGTTCCGCTCCACTTTCATTTATTCACAATTCCGTTCTATCTCTTATATCTGATCCGCTACTACGTTCCTTATAGGGTAACTCCATTAGGAATCGGGGTGACATGTCACCCCTCAATGTCACAGAGGAGATCAAGATTAGGACATAGTAATTCTGTTCTCGCTTTTCACGATCCTCGGCTTTCTTATCTATTATAGGAATCTAGTCGACTCCTTGTAGATTTGAAAGTAGTATAAAGATCTTGTACATTCAGTAGTTCAGTCCTCAGTCAGATAATTGACTTTGATTTCAACTAAGCCTTTCTTCTGTCTCACTATTCTGAAATTAGGGACTAGTGTGATCTGGTGGGCACAACATACAAGTTGAAGCTGTACCCTATTCTGAACCTCGCCATTGTTTACCTTTGGGATTTAATTATGATTATGTTATTCCTTCACATCGTAACACTGCCTCTTCAACAGGCGCATCCTCATCCTCATCATTGGACTTAGGAGAGACTTTGTAATGAATTTTGTCATGATCAATCTTCCAGAACTCTCTGGGAGGGTAACAGATACAAGTGTGTTAAAATAAAAGGACTGAAATACTATCTCAGTGTCTTGGAAAAGAGCTCATATTAGAAGTATTTAGCTACCTGAAATACTATCTAAAAGGATAGTTAACAATTGTATGAAATATTAGAATAAACTTAGACTCGTACCTCAGTCTCTTGGAAAAGAGCTGAGGTCACAGAGTCACAGAGTCACACAACTGCAAAATATAACACCAAAATTCAAACTCCTATCAAAGGTGGATATCAGGGATAATAATGAATAAAACCCATACCCTCTCTCCAATACCATCAGGTCCTGGTTGCCAGTGATCAGAAGAAGAGATGTTTAGGCTGAATGTCAAATCCTTAACACTCCCCCTCAGTCCAAATCATCTGTTCTATACCCAATAGCTTGAATGTTCAGGCTAAACACCAAATTCTGAACACTTCCCCTGAGTCCAAACTGGCAGGTATCTGCCCATAATGGTCATGCTCAGTTTAAAGTCATAGAGGACTCTAATCCAGTTTAAAGCCATAGGGGACTCCAGTCCAGTTTAAAGTCATAGGGGACTCTGATCCAGTTTAAAGTCATAGGAGACTCCAGTCCAGTTTAAAGTCATAGTGGACTCCAATCCAGTTTAAAGTCATAGGGGACTCCGGTCCAGTTCAAAGTTATAGGGGACTCCAATCCAGTTTAAAGTCATAGGGGACTCCAATCCAGTTTAAAGTCATAGCAGACTCCGATCCAGTTTAAAGTCATAGCAGACTCCAATCCAGTTTAAAGTCATAGTGGACTCAGGGGTTTAAAGTCATGATGGACTCAGGTTGTGTTCATCAGTTTATAGTTGTGATGAACTCAGGTCGAATTCATCAGTTTAAAGTCATGAAGGACTCGGGTCATGTTCATCAGTTTATAGTCATGATGGACTCAAGTTGTGTTCATCAGTTTATAGTCATGATGGATCCACTTGAATCGAGTGACACCATGATTGAAAGCACAAAGACCTCCTATCGCATCATCAGTGCCCTCGTGCCACCCCTCATGTGGGTTTGTGTTATATCCGTGATATAACTCTGATATCCCGGACATCCGACATAGGGCACTACAAAGAGTCCTACTCCGAACCAAGTCCAAACCTACCCTGTCACCTCCAAGTCCGACCAGCATTGATCAACTCGGACCTCGGACATCTTTCCTTTCTCATTGAACAATAGTCTTATTGTAACACCAGATGTATATTTCTCTTGTAACCTGTTTTTGTTCACCTTATTGTTCTCTTGACCATTCCTAATTAGTTACAATAAGGACTGCATGTATAAATACCTCCAGACTTCTGTACTATACCTTAGTTCGAATATCGACTTAGTATTCCCACTCACTTGTCCTCTGAACTCCAAACCTCCAAACCTTCGACCTCCAAAATAAGGGACTGACAATCTAGGAGGGCGCAACATACAAGTTGAAGCCAAGTCCCTAAGACTCCAAACACACGACTTTGGACCAACTTACATCAGCTCGGACCTGACGCAACCTCAGGCTTAACTGTATATTCAAACTCCCACTCCTGATCGTCTATGAGATGCAGTGAATGAATCAGAGCCATTCAAACAATTAGAGTAGCTTCGGTACGCCGTACATCCTTGACCCCAAACTTACCTGCCGCAGAACCCAACGTCCATACACCACCAAACCCTTCACCAGCCCCAGACCCACCATCCAAACACTCATCAAACCCCCTTCTAGAACCCCAAATGCCACCCTCGGATGACGCTAATGGTGAAACAAACTTGGCGGAAGCTATCACCATATATGCCAAACACCTGTCAGGCTCAAAGAAATCATTAGCTCAAACCAAGATTCAAGACCCCAACCCCTTCAATGGCTCCGATGCCAAGAAGTTACAACCATTCCTGGTGCAGTGCACCTTAAATTTTCAAGACCGCCCTGATGCCTTTGACTCCGACAGTGCCAAAGTAACCTACATACTATCGTATCTAACTGGCACTGCCTTGGACTACTTTGAACCCAGTCTCTCCTCTAAAGAAGACCCTTACTGGCTCTACGATTACCAGGAATTCATCTCCGAACTCAAAGCCAACTTCGGCCCCCACGATCCAGAAGGAGAAGCTGAAGCTGACCTCAAAGCCCTCCGAATGTGCGACAACCAATGCATCACAAAGTATGTGGTGGAATTCAACAGGCTCGCCGTTCGTGTTCAGTGGGGAGACTCCGCACTCCGTCGCCAATACTACAACAGCCTACCCAATAGGATCAAGGACAAAATCACCCACATAGGAAAACCCAACTCCCTACTACAACTACGACGACTGTCCCAGTCGATCGACTCTTGGTATTGGGAAATTGCACTCCGAGATGTCTCGGGAAGCCTCCACATCCAAAGTCCCTGAACGTCCAAATGACAGAAACAGGGCACCAACAGCTCTGACCCCCAGTACAAGCACCAGACCTCCGAACCCCAGCCAGACCCCGAATAAGACAACCTCAGACATGACCACGAAACTTGGCAAAGACGGCAAACTCACGCCTCAAGAACAACAACGCCGTTTTGACCATAACCTCTGCCTGTTCTGTGGAAGAACCGGTCATGTAGCAAAGGAATGTCCCAAGTCAACCTCCGCCACCACCAAAGGACGTGCAACCACTATCGTAGAAAGCACGACCGAGGCAACGATCTCTGAAGTAGAAGATACCTCGGAGTCAAAAAATCTTTAAGCAGCCCTTTGACTCCAGCATCAGTTAGGGGCTGCGCTGAACCCAATGATGCACCAATGGAGATGAGACTCCATGCATCCGCTCTTTCCAGTCTGAACTCTCTGACCATCCACCTCAACCTCGAAACCACCTATATTGACACCCTAATAGACTCAGGATCCACTCATTGCTTCCTGGACTCCGACTATGCTACAAAGCATCAACTCCAAACCTATGACATCACTCCAATTCCGCTATGACTCTTCGATGGCTCCTCTAACTCCATAATTCGAAAAGCCATTGACCTCTGCGTTCACTTCCCAACAGGGGAGCAACACACCATTATGTTCTATGTAACTCCATTGGATTCTAGTTGCTCAGCAGTCCTCGGACACAACTGGCTCACCTGCTACAATCCGTTGATTGATTGGGTATTGGGCAGTATCACGTTCGGCTCTCCATCCACAGCTAATCTCCAGGTACCATCCGAGCCAGCAGCTATGACTCTACGCTCATCTGAACCTCCATCCCCTCCGAATCCCCAGCTCGTGGCACCCAAGGTTGCCCTAGTAAATGCAGCAGCCTTCGCCCCAATATCGAGAATGGAAGGTACACAAACCTTCCAGCTCTTCCTCTCCAACTGCCACAACTCCGAAGAAGGTCCAATAGACCTGAGTAACATTCCGAATGAATACCACAAGTTCAAAGATGTTTTCAGCAAAACTCGGGCCAACACCTTAGCCTCTCACCGACCATATGACCTCAAGATCGAACTGGAGGAAGGCACATCACCCCCATTCGGTCCGATCTATTCTCTCTCCGAAAGTGAACTAAAGTCCCTCCAAGAGTTTTTAGATGAGAACATATCCACAGGGTTTATATGACCCTCACGCTCCCCTGGAGGTGCTCCAGTCCTCTTCGCCCAAAAGAAAGATGGATCACTACGCCTATGTGTCAACTTTTGTGGACTAAACAAGATAACAAAGAAGGATCACTACCCACTCCCCTGAATCTCTGATCTCCTGGATAGTCCCTGAAAGGCCCGAATATTCACCAAGATAGATCTCTGACATGCGTACCACCTGGTATGCATCCGAGAAGGCGACGAATGGAAAACCACCTTCCGCACACACTACAGATCTTTCGAGTGGAGTGTGATGCCCTTCGGACTCACGAACTCCCCAGCCGCCTTCCTGTGATTCAAGAATGACGTCTTTTCCGACCTTCTAGACCTGTCTGTACTAGTATACCTAGATGACATCTTGATCTACTCCAACAATCTAGAAGAACATAGAAACCACGTCAAAGAAGTCCTCCGATGCCTCTAAATGAACCACCTATATGCCCGAGCAGATAAATGCTTCTTCCACACTGACACCATGGAGTACCTCGGATACATCCTCTCTCCAAAAGGCCTGACCATGGCCGACGACAAAGTCAAAGTCATTCAGGAATGGCCCGAATCCCGAAAAATTAAAGACATTCAGTGTTTCCTTGGATTCGCAAACTTCTACCGACGCTTCATCTTCAACTACTCCGACATCACAGTGCCGCTAACCTGTCTGACATGAAAGGATACTCCATGGAACTTTACTGAGAATTGCAGAACATCCTTTGAGATGCTCAAGAAGGCCTTCACTATGGCGCCGATTCTAATATAGTGGATCCCTGGATCTCAACTCATTGTCGAGTCCAATGCCCCGGACTACACCCTCACAGCAATTCTGTCCACCATATCACCAATGGACAACGACATCCACCCAATAGCCTTCCACTCCCAAACCTTCACCCCCCTGGAATTGAACTACGACGTACACAACAAGGAACTACTGGCCATCTTTGAAGCATTCAAAACCTGGAGACACTACCTAGAAGGTTCAGCAGATCCGATTGATGTCGTCACTGACCACAAGAATTTGAATATTTCTCAACAACCAAGTTACTCACCTGTCAGCAGGTCCGATGGTCTGAATATCTCTCCCAGTTCAACATAGTAATCCACTTCTGACCTGGTCATCTCGGTGCTAAACCTGACACACTGACTAGATGATGGGATGTCTACCCTAAAGAGGGAGGAAGCAACTACACCAAGATCAATCTGCACAACCTCTGACCAGTCTTTACAATGGAACAACTTGTATCATCACTCCAAGCCACCTCCCTGTACTCTCCAGTCATGCGAGCTGCGATAATCATGGATGCAGAACAACACCATAAGGACATCCAAACCTCACTCCCAGAAGACCCCACAGCCTTGTCCCGAATGGACAACCCTACCAAAAGATGGACCATCTCCAAGGATGGACTTCTCCTCCTTGATAAAAGAATCTACATCCCCAATCATGGAAACCTCCGACTCCGAGTCTTACAAGACAAACACGACCACCCAATCTTAGGACACTTCAGTCAGAATCGGACATTGGAGCTCATACGAAGAGACTACGTCTGGCCCAAGCTCTGAGATTCCGTTAAGTCCTACGTTAAATCTTGCACCACTTGTATGAGGTCTAAGCCACAGAGACATCACCCCTACGGGCTACTCAAACAACTACCGATCCCCGAACGACCATGGAACTCCATCTCTATGGACTTCATAGAGAAACTGCCCACCTCGGATGGCTACGACACTATCCTTGTCATCATAGACCACCTAACAAAGCAGTCCCTCTTCATCCCCACCATTGACACAATCACTGTGCCAACCCTCGCCAAACTCTTCGTCCTACATGTGTTCTCAAAACATGGAGTACCATCATATGTTACCTCAGACCGAGGATCCAAGTTTGTCTCCTCGTTCTTCCGATCCCTCGGCAAGGCCCTGGACATGAAGCTTCACTTCATGTCAGGCTATTATCCCAAAGGGGATGGACAAAATGAATGCATAAATCAAACCCTGGAACAATACCTCTGAGTATATTGCAATTACCAGCAAAACAACTGGTCCGAACTATTACCCATCACCAAATTCATGTACAACAATGCCCCTAATGCAACAACAGGAATCTCCCCCTTCTATGCCAAAAAGGGCTACCATCCGAACATCACCTTTCACTCCGAACATGACCTTGCTTCCTCTCGGGCACATGACTTCATAGTCAACTTGGACGACCTGCATCAACAACTCCAAAAGACTATATCCAAAGCTCAGATCCGATACTCAGCCTTTGCAGATCGTCGCTGAGCAGTTCCTCCAGACTTCAAAGTTGGAGACAAAGTCTTCGTTAAGTCCGAGAATATCCGAACTACGAGACCTTCTAAAACATTAGCAGAGAAGTTTCTAGGTCCTTTCGAAATTATTGCACAAGTGGAAACTGTCTCCTTCACCCTGCAACTGCCCAACAGCATGAGAGCCATCCACCCCGTCTTTTACGTCTCCATGCTAGAACCATCAACTCCAAACACCTTCTCCAAATGCATTCTCCCACCCCAACCCCCAGTCATCATTGATGGAGAACCTGAATATGAGATCTCCGAGATCCTTGACTCAAAGATTGACGGAAGAAGACGCAGGTGCCCCCTCCAGTACTTAGTCCGATGGTCCGGATATAAAGGCACCAAAGATGAAAAGTCCTGGCTACCAGCCAACAAACTTAGCCATGCCTCCGAAGTGGTCTCTGACTTTCACCGAGCCTACCCTGACAAACCAGGCCCCTTGGTGATGTCCTAGACTCTCTCACCTTGGACTTGCACAGTTCACCTTGTTTCTGACTTAGACATTTTCACTCAACTTGAGAGATTAAAAAAAAAAAAAATTCACTCTATCTACTCCGGCGACCCTGGTGCATCTTCTGGGTCCAACTCATCATCCTTCAGACCTCCTTCATCCTCCTTCTTCTCCTTCTCCTTGCCTTTCCCCATCTCCTTCTCCTCCCCCTTCCCCTTCCAGGTCTCCCTTGGAACATTTCCCCACCGATCGTCAGTATTCTGGGACCAGTTGAACCACTGAGCCTGTTCAATCATCTGAAGCTCGTTCATGTGGATCAGGGCATTGGCGATCCTTTTATTTTCATCCCCGATGTCCCGAATGTCCTGCCTAAGGCCATGGATTTCCTCCACCACCTCCTTCAGAGTAGCCCCAGAGGTGTCCGAACCCCGAGATGACCCCTTGATCACCACCTCCAACTTCCTCTTCTTCGGCTTCAGACCCACACCATCCTCCAAAGCACCCCTCCCTCTCTTCCCCTTACCATCTGTCCCCTCCTCTTCACCATTCTCCTCCTTGCACTTCACCTTCCATTCCGTGCAAGCGAAACAGGAGGTCCCCTTCCCCAAAGAGGGCCATACGCAGGGGTCTCCCCGGTGGGAGCAGTGTTTGCATATCCAACTGGGCTCCGAAATCCAACCCCCAGGCATGTCTTCGGACAGCTGTTGATATAGGTCCAGACACAGACTGATCAGCATCCTCTGACTCAATTTGATCGGTCCGAGACCCACCTCGGCACCATCTGCCCTTGCCCACCTCAACTGAGAATTTTCAAAGGCTTTCTGAGCCCGAAATATTTGCATTGCATGTTGTTGCTGGAGCATTTGGACGCGCTCCTTCTCCAACTCCGTCATCCCCGAACCTCCTTCTCCCAAGTCAGGGGTCTGTCAAGTCCATGATATCGAGCTCCGACTCACTTGGTACTACCGACTGACTGACCGACCTTTACCCATGCTATCCTCACTACCATGTGGTCTCGGCTCAGTACATCCGGTACATTGTATAAACTATCTCTCCCACCTATCCCTTCCACCTCTCACTATTCTCTCATTTCACGTCCATTCCCTTACCCATCCTCCCCCGGGACACTTGATATTCACTTATTATTTCTGCCACAGCCCTATTGTTTTATTTTCGGCCGTCCTCCATTGTTCTATTCTCATCCACTCCTTCGTTATTTTATTCTCAGCCATACTCTATTATTCTATTCTTGCCTACATTCTTTATTCTATTCCTGATCACTGAACAATACCTCTACATGGTTTTTCATACCTTATTGTTCTCCATTCCCTATGCCACCCTGTTCCACAAACAGCAGGGTGCAACGCATGAGCACGTTGAAGCCTAGCCACCCCGAACAGTCTGCAGGACTTGACCTAACCCTCGGCCTAACTGAGTCCTAACAGGGTCGGTCTCTGAGTTCCTACACCCAAGGGTCCCCCTTGCTGAGACATGTCCTCTGCTATTGTTGATAGCTCCGAAATGGTTTGGGAGCTTTTGACAACTTTCTTTTGAGTCGTCTTCTTGGGAGCCTTTTTTGGAGTCTCCTCCTTTTGGAGCCTCTCGGCCTCCTTTTTCCGCAGCCTGTCGGCCTCCTCCTCCCTAGCTTTCTTCTCGGATGCCTCTTTGGCTAAACAGTCGGCCTCCTCCTTGGCCTCTCTCTCGGCCTTCTCTTTGGCCTCCCTTTCACCCTTGTCGGCCTCCTTCCTCATCTTCCATTTGGCCTCCTTGGCCTCCTCCTCCACCTTTCGCTTTTTCTCGGCCTCCTCTTTGGCCCTCTACTTCTTTTCAGCTCGGACCTTCTTGAGCTTCTCCAAGAGTAAGCGTGCCTGCTCCATAAGAGCAGTCTCGTCATCTATTATGGGGGTGGTTGGTGAAGACATGGTTGAGTTACCATGGAAAAGGGTCTTCCTTTTATACCTTCCTTCGACGCCTAACAACGTAATCTTCCCATGGTAACTTCCATCGTCATTAGGCACCAGGACCTCGAGGCTCGGTCCTAACAGGGGGGTACTGTTATATCCATGATATAACTCCGATATCCCGGACATCTGACATAGGGTACTATGAAGAGTCCTACTCCAAACCAAGTCCAAACCTACCCTGTCACCTCCGAGTCCGACCAGCATCGATCAACTCGGACCTTGGACATCTTTCCTTTCTCATTGAACAATAGTCTTATTGTAACACCAGATGTATATTTCTCTTGTAACCTGTTTTCGTTCACCTTATTATTCTCTTGACCATTCCTAATTAGTTACAATAAGGACTGCATATATAAATACCTCCAGACTTCTGTACTATACCTGAGTTCAAATATCGACTTAGTATTCCCACTCACTTGTCCTCTGAACTCCAAACCTCCAAACCTTCGACCTCCGAAATAAGGGACTGACAATCTAGGAGGGCGCAACATACAAGTTAAAGCCAAGTCCCTAAGACTCCAAACACATGACTTCGGACTGACTTACGTCAGCTCGGACCTGATGTGACCTCAGGCTTAAAAGTTTGTTCTGTGTAGTCTGCACTCATGTTACTTGTACACATGCACCATCATCTGGCCCATCATGAGTGGTCATTTTCCCCTTGTCCTGTGTCTGTCCTCGTAGTGATGTAGCCGCTCACCTAGAGGTCTTACATTCATGCGCACCCTCCATCGTGGTATTTTTTGAACTTGGTAGCAACGTACTCCCTGCACCATCTTTGGCCTTGACTATCTCATTGCCTCCATCCTGGATCCTGTGCATGAGGGTCTTCCAGTGCTTGCTGCCCAGCGGTACAGCACTGGCAACATTACTCTGCGAGGTGAGGGAGACAATGGTAATACCCAAATGACCACCTACAACAGTTACCTGCATCTTGAGTGGGTCTATTTCAGCAATCCAAGTGAGGAGGCATGAGGCTCTGAAGGATGTGGAGGTTGTTGTCTGTTGGTATAGCCAGGAAGCCAGGAATGTGCTGCAACAACCTATTCAACATGAACACAAGCCTTGTCCGTGACCTAGCCTCCTCCATCTCACGTGTTTTTCCAGCCACCCATATTCTTGTTATCTCCAACCTTCTATCCCCACAAGCTATTTGGTATCACTACATTTGTATAGGCCATGTCCCTTGCGAGTATACCACTGTCCTCTCGCGGTCAGGTCTGGGCTGCTGTGTATGCCCATGGTAAGTGGAAGGGGCCGTACATCGCCGTACTGGTCATCACCACATGTGTTCGCCGGTGGGCTCATTTTGGCTGGTGATGCTTCACTCCCTCTCGTGTGGTGAGTCAAAGTGTAATAAATGTCTTGTCTTTGTACCACACAGTATGGCCTTGTACATTGTGTGTCGTGGCTGATTTTTTCATGAGCAGGCACCATCCGCAAGTACAGTCGCTGTCTGGGCTTTGGTTCATCATGTCTTGTGTCCCATTAGACTGCAGCTTGGCTGTGATCAATGGGTGCCACCCGTGGCTCAGTTCCATATTTCCTAGGTCAATTCCCAGCGTCACCAAGGCCCATAACCTGTTAAAATAAAAGGACTGAAATACTATCTCAGTCTCTTGGAAAAGAGCTCATATTAGAAGTATTTAGCTACCTGAAATACTATCTAAAAGGATGGTTAATAGTTGTATGAAATATTAGAATAAACTTAGACTCATACCTCAGTCTCTTGGAAAAGAGCTGAGGTCACAGAGTCACACAACTGAAAAATATAACACCAAAATTCAAACTCCTATCAAAGGTGGATATCAGGGATAATAATGAATAAAACCCATACCCTCTCTCTAATACCATCAGGTCCTGGTTGCCAGTGATCAGAAGAAGAGATGTTTGGGCTGAATGTCAAATCCTTAATGGAGTGCTGTGATGCAAAGGAGTGTTTGTTTATGTAATGTTGTGGATTCTTTGGTTGTGTAGGTGCTTTCATGTAACTATGAGGCTTGTCTTAACAATCACATCCTCCATCTGTGTTAGTATCTGTGTCTGTGTCTGTGTCTGAGTTTCTCTCTCTCTTTCTTCTATCACTTCTCTACTCTACTGTGCTTAACAAGGAGGGGGATCAGGGACAGGTGCAGGAAGAGGTGATGGATAAGGTGCAGGGATAGGTGGTTGGTTTTGAGTTGCCACCACTTCTGGCATATCTTCTGAGATGTCAATAAACTATGCAGGAGTTGGTGCAGGATGAAAATGAGGTAAAGGAGAAGATACAGGAAAGACACACTCATTGAATTCATCATCATTGCTGATTAGAGTCTTGTGAGTGTCAGGATTCCAGAACTTCCAACCTTTAACACCAGGAGGATAACCAATAAAGACACATTTCTGAGTGTGTGACTCAAGTCCCTTGTGTTGGTATGGACATAGGCAGTGCAGCACCAGACACGAAGGTGTTGAATAGATGGTTTCTTGCCATACTATGCCTGGAATGGAGTCATATCGTGAAGAGAGTGAGTGGGACTACAGTTCCAGATGAAGACATAGGCAGCCAGTGCTTCTCCCCAGAAAGATAGAGGTAGTTTAGATTCAGAGAACATGGTAGTAATAGCCTTAGCAGCTGTATGATTGGCACATTTGACAACTCCATTCTGTTGTGGACTGGCACAAACAGTGTGTTGGCGTTCAATTTCATGTAGATCTGTAAAATCCTGAAACTCCCTGGACATGTATTCCTTACCCTTGTCATCAGGCAAACACTTGATCTTCAGACTAAAGACACACTCATCAAATTCAGCATCATTGCTGATTAGAGCCTTGTGAGTGTCAGGATTCCAGAACTTCCAGCCTTTGACACCAGGAGGATAACCAATAAAGACACATTTTGAGTGTGTGACTCAAGTCCCTTGCGCTGGTCCTTCTGAACATGGACATAGGCAGTGCAGCCCCAGACACGAAGGTGTTGAACAGACAGTTTATTGCCATACTATGCCTGGAATGGAGTGATGTTATGAAGAGAATGAGTGGGACTGCAATTCCAGATGTGGACATAGGCAGCCAATGCTTCTCCCCAGAATGATGCAGGTAGTTTAGATTCAGCAAGCATGGTGGTAATGGCCTCAGCAGCTGTATGATTGGTGTGTTCTGTAACTCTATTCTGCTGTGGACTGGCACGAATGGTGTGTTGGTGTTCAATTCTATGCAGATCTGTAAAAGCCTGAAACTCCTTGGACATGTATTCCCCACCCTTTTCATCACATAAACACTTGATATTCAGACCAAGCTGTGTCTCTGCCCAAGCCTTATACTGCTTAAATGCTACAAACACCTCATCCTTGGTGCAGAGAGAGTGGAATGAGCAAAAGTGAGTCTTGTCATCAATGAACAGAACCCAATATCTGTACCCAGAATAGGTACATACAGGGAGAGGTCCATGGAGATCGGTGTGGACAAGGCCAAGTGGATTTGTTGCTTGCCAGAAAGACATGGTTTGCAAATAAGATCAGGGTTCTGCTTTGACTTGAGCACCAAACCATCTACCAGATCACCCTGGACCAGGTGTTTGACACTCTCTAGGTTTATATAGGAAAGACGATTATGCCAGAGAGAGAGGTCCATGACACATATCCTGGAAAAGTTCACAGACTTGGAGACAGGAATGGTAGAACCATTAAGAAGGGCAGTGTTGTGAGTGTTTACAGAGGTGGTGAAGAGAAGGTTTCTACTCTAAGTGAATGTAATGTGATCATGGACAATGGTGATAGTGTTGGGAAACCGGGAATTCTCCAATATATTTCTACAAGACTTCTCAACCGGATCAGCATACAAGATCCAAACCTCTCCTCTAAAGAAAGTCACCCATCAAATCAATCCTAAAATAACTACCAAAAATATAATAAAATTTTGACTGGCCATTTAAGAGTGAATTACTTATGGTAATTAACTCTTAAATAACAAACCTTCAAGTCCAAGGAAAAACCCTCAAAAACATATACTTTTCACCAATCTCTATTTGGACCCACAAGGAACCACAATTGGGTGTCAGTTACTTAATACATGGAAAATGGCACCAAAGTCTTAGGTCAAGTTCTCAGTACAACAAATTCCTGGGCTTATATAATGGCTATTACATAAAGGTCAGCCCAGAAGCATGGCTCATTCACTATTAATATTTTGTGACTTGACCAGTCACAAGACTACAAGCCATGGGAATAATTCTTTTCTTTTTATTATTAGTAACTACAAGGGTGACACTGTGACTTCCAGGGGATTTCAGGACCTTCCATCCCTTTCTGTAACACTCCACTAATTTCTAGAAGGTCTTGCCTTATTAGGGAGTTACATAATCAGCTTAGAATTAGTATATATAGAGACTAGTTCTGTAGCGTAAAAGTAACTTAACAATCTATCTTACTATCACCTATAATCCATCAGATTATCTTGTGCATTAAGCACCCTTAGGTACATTGATCTGAAGGTCAGTGCCACTCACTCCGGTACATTGGTGTGAAGGCCAGTGCCATTTTCTCATAGGTATGTTGATCCAAAGGTCAGTGCTTGATAAAGGGTTCTTGGTTAAAACATAAAAGGTATGTAAAAACATAGTAAAAGAACTAAATCAGATTTATAGAACATCCATAGAAATAATCCTAGGCAAGGGTAGAATAATAGTTCACATACACAAACTATTATTCCTACATGTGATTGAAAAGGCACCTGCCAAGGCCCCCTCTAAACAATTCTTTTTGGATATCAACCCAGACAGGCTTCCACTTGCCATCATCTTGTCAGAGAACTTGATGAGGCTTTCTTCACACCAAAGTTTTGTCATGGTTTTTGGGTTACCTCATTTATGGTTCCAAAACAGACAGTGAACTGCTTTTGGCAAGTGAGGTATAAGACAGAGAGGAGGTTATTGTGCAATGCAGGGACATGGAGAACTTGAGTAAACTCTAAAGTACACTTCCAAACACCATCCATCACTGGCACAAACTAGACAGTGCCAACTCCAGTGGAATAGATGACTTGGTGGTCTGCAAGTTGAACGGGAATGACAAGTGGACAAAAATTACATATCCAGTAATGATGAGGAGTCATATGAGATGTGGCACCAGTGTCTGCAATCCAATCAAACTCAGCATTGAGCTGCAGCAGTGTAGAAGAGAGGGTGAAGGCAGAAAATGATGCAGCATATGTATTTCCAGAAAATTCAACAGCAGGGGTTGAAAATGGAGTGGATGAGATAGTAATCAGTATGCACACTGACAGTGGATAAGGCAGATTGCTTCTGAGAGCAATTTTGGCGCTGAAATTTCAATTTTTTAGGCAGAAAATGATGACAGACTTCCTAGGAATATCCCTGGTGGGTGCAGAGTGCACAGAACTTCATTTGAGGTGTAATACAGGTAGGAGATGAAGCAGGAAGCTATATAGGTGCAGAAGCGATGGTAAGAGGCTCCTGGAGGTGTACAATTTCAAGTTTTGACCACATCTTGACTGGATCCTCAGCAATACCCCCTCTGGTCAAGCTGGACACCAAGAAAGATGTCCCCAGCTACCATAGATGCATCCTCATCCCAAATGGCTGCCTTGACAACATCAGCAGGCCTAACCCTCTTCTCAATGACAAGCTGCCACAATATCTTGCTCTGCAACACAGCCCTCATCTCTCCTCTCCACTGGGAATAGTTGGTGTTGTTGAGGAGTGTGATATGAAAGCAGGAAGGATGACAGGAGAAAAGGACAGGATGACACCTGGACATGATAAGGTTGTTGTGGAGTGAAATGTTGACAGATAAGGCTGAAAATTAGACAGAAGGTAGTGGAACCTGTAGGAAGGTGTGTGCCAAAAATGAGGAAGATTGGACAAGTATGTGTTACAGTGTGAGACAATTAAAACATGGGGCCCATTGTTTTGGAACCATGAGCTGGTAACCCGAGAGCTGTGATAAAACTTTGGTGTGAAGAAAGTTCAATCAAGTTCTCCAACAAGACGACAGCAAGCTAATGCCTGTCCAGGTTGATGTCCAAAAAGAATTGTTTAGAGGGGGCCTTGGCAGGTGACTTGTCAATTATATGTAGGAATAATAGTTTATGTTTGTGAACTATTATTCTACCCTTGCCTAGGATTATTTCCATGGATGTTCTATAAAATCTAGTTTAGTTCTTTTATGATGTTTTTATGTACCTTTTATATTTTGGCCAAGAAACCTTCCACCGCATAGAAGGGTCGAGATCTATTCTGCGAACAAACCTCTGTTGATAAGTCTTAGTGGTTGGCGACCTATTTAAGAGAGTGCTGGCAGCACTAGATAATCCGGCGGATTATGGGTGAAGATAAGATTGATTGCTTTTACGCTACAGAACTAGTCTCTATTTATACTAATTCTATGCTAATTATGTAACTCCCTGATAAGGCAAGGCTTTCCTGAAATTAGTGGAAGGGTGTGGAAAGGAATGGAAAGTCCTAGAAGCCTGTGGCATTTATGAGTTACCCTGTAGTCACTAATGAGTCACCCTATAGTCATTAATGAGTCACCCCATAGTCATTAATGAGTCATATTCCCATGGCTGGTAGTCTGGTGACTGGTCAAGTCACAAAATATTAATAGTAAAAGAGCCAAGCTTCTGGGCTGACCTTATGTGTAATAATTATTAAATAAACCCAGGAATTTGTTGTACAAATTAGTCTTGAGTACTTGAGCCAGCAGTTTGGCACCATTTTCCATGTGTAAGTGTTTGGTGCCTGGCTGTGGGTCCTTGTGGGTCAGAAATAGAAATAAGCGAAAAGTACAAGTGTTTTTTTGGAGGATTTCCTTGGGCTTGAAGTGTTTAAGAGTTAATTACCCTGAGTAATTCACTCTTAAATGGCCAGCCAAAATTATTATATTTTTTTGGTAGTCAATTCAAGACTGATTTTATGGGTGAATATCTTTAGAGGAGAGGTTTGGATCTTGTATGCTGATCCAGTTCAGAAGTCTTGTAGAAATATATTGGAGAATTCCTGGTTCCCCAACACCCATAACCTGATAGCAGGGAAGATCTATGAAAACTCTTAACTGTCACACACAGAGAAACAAGAGCCTTTGGGGCTTGTCAATATGGATGATAAAGACAAGGCCCAAAGGTGCACATTTGTGCTTCATATGGGTGCTTAATTTTAAGCACCCAAGAATGCAAATGTAAAAGAGAAAAGTGCAAAAGAAAAACAGAAGTGCAAAGCACAAATGCAGGGGAATAAAATCATACCCCAATATGAGGTTACTGCAATCCTTGGTCCATGTGGTGCTGAGGTTGCTCTCTATTTTTTTGAATCCATAGCCAGGGTTTTTTCAGCCTCAGTATCAGTGCTCATCTTGGTGGTACGAGCTTTGGTATTTGAGGAGTTGGCTGACTTTGAGGTTGCTTTTGGGTAGTCCTTAACCATGTGGCCTTTCAAGGCATGTGTTAAATCTGCATGTCAGGTGCTTAGCTAGATACTTCTGGGAGGGTCTCTGGAGGCTTCTGAATGGTTTCCAAGAGGAGGTTCGGTATTTCAGAGGCAGGGGGACTAGAGGTTGTGGTTCACAGATGGGAGCAGACAAGGCAGAAAGATGGGAAGCACCGGGGCTAGGGACTGTTTGCGGTATTAGGTCGTATGACTAGTCGTTCAAGTTGTTTGAGGTTGCAGGGACTTGGCTTCAACTTATGTGTTGCGCCCTCCTTGATCGTCTGTCCCTAATTTTGGAAAGTTGGAAAGTTTACTGGAACTGAATTGGAAACTACGATACAGAATTAAGTCGATATTTGTACTGGCAAATAGTCCAGTCGACTGGTGGCTTATATACATGTATCTAATCCTTGTACTAACTTTTGCCGAGTAAAGACAAGGGGAGGAAAGAGTACAAGGGGCTAATAGAGAATGAAGAACAAGGGAGTGAGGTATGCAATGATCCTGCACGTCGTTTATCAAAAGAGCAGAACCTAGGTCTCGGAATCGCGGAGGTTCGGGATTGCGGAACTTCAGATTGGTACAACAGATTCACGGAAAGCAATTGTTTTAGGCTTTTAATGGTCAGAAAGTCCCAGAAATGGTGTGGGTGGTTGGGGATACTAATGGGAGTTTCTTGGGGGCATGGGCCATAACAGTATCCCCCTACTAGGACCGAGCCCTCGAGGTCCTAAGCTTATTCTGTATAGTGAATTGAATGGAGAAGGACGTGGGAGTATTTTTTAGGCATATTTGGATGTAATGGGTATTTTTTCCAAGTGCCCATCTGCTGTATATAAAAAAGGGGTTTTTCTTCTCCTTGTAGATTCCTTTCCTGCCCTTACCCATGTCTGAACTGGAGCAGGACATTGAGGTGGAAGTCTCGGAGCAGGTGCATGCCTTCAAGGCTGATTATGTGGAGAGGCTTCGCTTATTGGAGGCAGAAGGGGCAAGGAAACTGGAGGCCACCCGGAAGGTTGGGAAGGATCGGAAGGCTGAAGTCCAGAGGTTGGAGGAGAAGAAAAAGGAGGTGGAATGAAGGAGGAAGGAGGAGGAGGATCGAGGTGTGGAGTGGGATGCTAAGGCTCTGGGGCTTGCTCTCCTGGCTGATCAGGAGGTTGAAGACCTGGAAGACATGCCATTCTGGGGGGGTTTTGCTGCTACACTGGGGTCTGAGGACGGGGATGTCTTACAAAAGGAGGCCAACAAGTCTGACAAATTCTCAAATCGTGGTGTTCCCTTGGATTCAGAGTCCATCTCATTGCCTATGGGGGGAAATCCAGGAGGTGGGAAGGATGTTCCTTTCATGCCCATGGTCGGGGCAATTACTGCTGCAAGGGATGCAGAGAGGATGCATTGGGACCATTACAAGATGGATGCCCAGATTTTGGGGGCGCAAAGGTCCTATGAAATTGAGGTGGCTTGGGATGCGTGGGTGACCGGGAAGGAGGTGGGTCTTGGGCCCTTTGAGTCTAGTTGTCAGGCACTGATTCGACAACATCCTGACTTGTATCAGGTTGCCACCCCAGGGATTTCTTCATTTTTGAGGTCAGAACCCTGCAACCTCTGTCTTAGACAGGGGAAGCACTGTGAGTGGACCATGGCGGTTAAGACTTGTGTTCCCTGTTGGAGTAGCAGGGTGAGGTGCGAGGTCGGTGAGGTACTAGTTGTTAAGGGATCAACCTCAAGAAAGAGGAGGCAAGAGGAAACAGAGGCTCTGTCAGGTACACATACCAGGTATCGGTAATTTGGCAGTGCCAGCCAGACAATCAGTCTATTTCCATGCACAAGTGACCAAGCCACATACAAGTCACTTAGTACGTCAGTCTTGGCTCGGCACACTCACCACCCACATTCCCCATTCACTATCCATCATCTACTCATCCTTCACTCATTATCCATCAATCCCACCCCATCTATCCTTTATTCTCATCCCATTCCACCTCGGGACATTTCCTTATTGTCTTATCCTTAGCCATGACCCTATTGTTTTATATTCGGTCACTTTCTATTGCCCTATTCTTGGCAACATTTCTATTGTCTTATTTTCATTGTTCTATTCTCGTCCACATTCCTTGTTCTATTCTTGATCATTGTGGACAATACCTCCACATGATTCTTCATACCTTATTGTTCTCCATTCCTTGTGCCACCCTGTTCCACATCTCACTTCTTAACCTATATAAGTAGTGAATGTATGTAGATGGTTCTTTATTCTGGAAATCAACTAGGTTTACGCCTTCTTGTCCTCCCTTCTCCTGTCTAAAGTCCTTTACTTGGGCCAACACTCTCGGCACCCTCCCGGGTATCTCTTCTGTCCCAAATCAGTGGCATGCATGGAAAGTAGGGCACAATGCATGAGTACGTTGAAGCCAAGCCACTACAACCGGCCTGCAGGACTTGGCCGTTTCCTGCCAGCATCGTGAGGTTGGCACTATTATTATGGTGCTCAGCCCACGCATTGTCGGCAGTACCAGTGCCTGACAGGCTCCCAAAGCATCCTCTTCAAAGAACACAAGGGTCGAAGTGGTGGTTCCTTCCCTCCCGAAGGTTGGGGGCGCAGCGATCACAGATGTCCTGGGGGAGATCAGGGATAGCATTCTTAGGATAGATGCTCATCTCCTTACTCTTGGTGTTGACGTGAAAAGGTTGTCGGATGCTTCCGAGATATGGAACACCATCAAGACAGATGGTCAGGAGCATCCGACAAAGGTGTGGTGATGGGGTGGTCTTATCCGGAGTCATCGGTTGGTGGGGGGTCAGTTGGATCTGGCACATGGTATGGGGAAGGAAGCTTCCAAGAGGGAGAGGTCTTCTGGGGGGGTGGATCCGGCATGTGGTACTGTCAAGTACACGTACCGAGGTTCCGATAATTCAGCAGTGCCGACCAAGCAGCCATTCTACGTCCACGTACAAGTGTCCACGCTGCATGCACATCACTTGGTACGCTGTTCTCGGCTCAGCACATCCACTACACCATCTGCCTGTTCCTCGATCTGCTTCACCTTGGGACTTCCTGTCCTTGTTCTATCTTCATGTGCAACCCTTGTTTTATAGTCATGCACTCTCTATTGTCCTGTCCCTGACCCATTCTCTATTATTCTATCGTTTATTGTTTCATCCCGGTTTACATTCCTTGTTCTAATTTTACTCATTGTGGACAATAACCGCATGCTCTGCATACCTTGTTGTTCCACATTCCTTATTCCACATGTCGCTTCTTAACCTATATAAGTAGGACATGCATGTACATATTTCCTCATTCTGGGTATCGACTAGGCTTAGGCCCTTCTACCTTCTACCCCTCTGTTAAAGTCCTCGACTCGGGCTGGCATCACCAGCATCCCCCCGAGTACCTGTCTGTTGCAAATCGGTGGCATGCATGGCAAGTAGGGCGCAACACACGAGTATGTTGAAGCCAATGCCACTACTCTTGGCCTGCAGGACTTGGCCATAGTCCGCCCGACCTTTCGACAGCACCCCTCAGCAGTACCGAAGTCCGTCAGTACCCGAACCCTGACAGGTACAGGAGATACGACACCCAAGGCAGGGCAGGCTATTGGGCTGATAGATATGATGTGTGGTGTAGGGAGTGCGACACCTATAGTGGGGTGGTCCACTGAAGTGGAGGATTTGATGTGTGTTGTGGGGGGTATGACACCTACGGTGGGGGAGATTCCTGAAGTGGTGGACCTGGTGCCAGAGTTGAGCGGTGGAGGAAACAGGAAGGGTGTGGATTTGTTCCATCAGTAAGATCCTTCTGATCTTGATCTGGAGTATTTCTTGTTTTATGGTGATGACTGATAATGCTTGTTTATACTTGTTTCAGAATTGATGGTGTTTCATGTCAGAAGCTTGGGGGTTGGGTGGAGATTCTTAAGTTGATGTGGGTTAGCTTCCGGTTGCTTTCCCCTTCTAGGGTAGATGTCCTATTGTCTAACTAGTTTCTCCATTGGTCGGAGTTGTGGTGGTTGTGGGGGACATGGGTCATGGAGGTCGATACAGTCATAGTGGTCATGGTGGTCATGGTGGTCATGGTGGTCATGGTGGTCATGTTGGTTGGTCACCAGATCGCCGCTTGGACGGCGGCGGCATCATCAGGATTCGGAGAATGTCCTGCAATTTCAAGTCTCGGTTTTGAACTGTGTCAATGGTTCAGCGATAGGTATTAACATGTTATCAATAGGTTCTAGTCTAAGAGGGGATCTACACATAGTACCATTTTGTCTAAGGAATGGTATGGGTTCTGCGATGGTCAGGGTTCTTCCTGAGCGGAGTTTTTGGAGGGTCAGATTGAGCACTGGGTGAAAACTGCAGGCTCGATGGTACCAAGAATCAGTTGGGATGAAAATCTAAACAAGTAGTACTCAATGCCCTGTCAATTGACGGATCATAGTGGGTGAGCATATGGTGTCCAGGCAACTAGAATCTGACAGATTTTCAGAGGGTCGGAGTTGTTTCCGGGGAAACAGGTCAAATTTCTTGACGATTGGTCATGGGTGTTCAAAATTCCTGAAAGGTTGGATGCATTGTTTGTTTTACTTCATGGGCACTGTTGGTATTCAACGCGAGCAACTGGTGCTGGAGTCAGAGGCCTTGCTTCTTATTCCTTGGTTTCCAAAGCATCTGAGGCTTTGGACTCTTCTTCAATTTGCTCTATCACGGAGGCTGTGTGCCCCTTGGTGACTGTGGTGGTGGATCTTGGGCATTCCTTGGCTGTGTGGCCAGAGCTGCCACAGAAGAGGCAGAGGTTTTGTTCGAAGCGGCGTTACCATTCTTGTGGTGTAAGTTTTCCGTCTTTACCGATTTTGGACAATAGGTCCATGGTAGTCCTGCTGCCACTAGACAGGATCACGGGTTGGCCTGGATTGGCCGTCTTATTGCTCATATTAGGGGCCGAGTATGTGTTCATGGGGGCCCTCCCTCTATTGTAGGGGCGGTTGAAGTTCCGGGTGGAGGGGGACTCTCTGGCAACTTCCGATCATCGCTCCCAGTAGCGGGCATTGATGGATTAGGACAGGAGGTGGAGTTGGAGCAGGGAGTGGGGTTTTCCTACTCTGGAGATCTCGTCCTTGATCCTGCTGGGGAGTCTGTTGTAGAACTGGCGACAGAGTACGGCGTCACCCCAGTGGACGCGGGTGGCTAGTCGATTGAATTCGACTACATATTTCGTGATGCACTGGTTATCGTGCATGCGGAGGTTCTTGAGGTCTGCTTCAGCCTCTCCTTCTGGGTCATGGGGGCCAAAGTTGGTTTTGAGTTCACTGATGAACTCATCATAGTCATAGAGCCAGTCTGGCTTGTCGGGGGTGGAGAGGGCTGGTTCAAACCAGTCCAGGGTGGTACCGGTCAGGTACGACAGTACATAGGTTACCTTGGTGCTGTCGGAATCAAAAGCATCAGGGCAATCATGGAAGTTCAGGCTACACTGCACTAGAAAGGCTTGTAGTTTCCTCAAATCAGATCCATCAAAGGTATCCAGATCCCAGACCTTGGTGGCATGGGGGGCTGATCTTCTGGGGCTGGTCAAGTTATTTGCCAGCATAACGAGGGCCTGAGTGAGGTTGGGCACATTGTTGGTGTTGGGTGCAACTTTGCATCTAACCCCTGAGAGACCAATCTCAATATATTGTAATATTATA
>QLPI01001643.1:0-16358 GCA_003314275.1 Chroogomphus rutilus
CCTTTGGCAACTTTAGAAAACCGGGCAACAATGCATATGCAATAGGTAAGGAAGGTACCCAACAGCTTATCACCATAACAAAACTACTGCGCGAGGTGGCCACCCTTCATGGCGATGACAGACTCATTACCCAAAAGGATCTAGACACAGCGATGCAGGACCTCAAAACCATGCTCAACACCCACATCCCTCATCCCAACAACAAAGGCCTCTCATATGCTGTGATCGCGTCGGGCCTGAACAAAAATGCCCCAAACCCAGCCTCCCCTCTAAAACAGAAACCGAACGTGGAATTGCAAAACAAACAAATCATCATATCCCTCAAATCAGTTGACAAAAACGCCCCAATACACAAATGGGAACCTGTGATGGCTACAAATCTCTGCAACAATGTCATTACGAATCATTTTAAAAACTCTGAACACGGCCCTCTGGACTCCCCAATACGTGGAATCTCCAGAGCAGCAACAGGTAATATCACACTGACATTCAAAACTGCAGAGGGAGCCCTCAGAGCCAGAACACAAATAAATGAATGGATAAAGGCCATTGACCCAGCGGCAACTTACTCACAACGAGCCTATGCAGTAGTCGCTCACAACGCACCTACAGATATATGGCCCGAAGGTGGCGACATCTCCGAAGCGATACAGACTTTAGAAGAGGACAACCTGGATCCAGAACCCTCTACTCACAGCACCAACTCACCCTACATCGCCAACATCGCCTGGCTCAATGGCCCCAAAGCAAGAGAAAAGAACAAAACCAGCCCGCTCCTCATCAGCTTCAAAACCAAAACCCATGCCAACTACGCTATTGAAAATGGGCTTCTCATAGAAGGATCCATCTGTAATGTAAGCATTTACATCCCCAGGCCCCCCCAATGCTTCCGATGTCAAGACTGGGGACATTGGGCAGCGGGGTGCACCGGGGAGGCACGATGCAGCCGATGTGCAGGGCCTCACCTTACAGCTGACCATACCTGCATGTATACCCAACCCTGCCCCAAGGGGCACAAATGCACAGCTGACAAACCCAGATGCGCCAATTGCAAAGGTGAATATGCAAGTTGGATTCAGTCCTGCCCTGCTGCAAAGACCATTTTTGAAGCGCAAGCAAGACGTGATGAGTATAGCACAGGTAAATTTGAAGCTCACACCTCTTCTTCTTTTGCAGATATCAGTTATACCCCTAATGGACGCAGAGACATATGCACACGCCCCCTCTCCAACCCCCCATGATCTCCAGAGGGACCACTGATCAATCAGATACCACCAACCTCCCCCATCACTCCCCATGTCTAGAAATATCACACAAGACCGACTACGTGTACTTCAACAGAACTGCAAGTACTCAAAAGACATTACACTAACGTTACTCAATACAACAGATCTATCAATATGGGACATTCTCCTACTTCAAGAACCATATATCTATGCAACTCAACTCTGACAATTGCTTCTAAAAACTGGTACCCTATATATCCGATACGTGACCCTAATGATGCCTCCCGAGCTCGCTCCCTCATACTCATCTCTGCCAAACTGACTTCGGATACGTTTTGCCAGATACAAATACAATCATCAGATATAACGGCGATCACTCTAACCCTCAGCGACATGTCCCTGGATATCTACAATATATACAATCCTCCAGAATCCGATTCAGCACTCATACAACTCCAATCCTGGCTCCACAACCATCCCACCCCTATTAACTCTTCTATGCTATGGGCCGGCAACTTCAACAAACACGACCCCCTCTGGTCTGGTCCAATGTCAAGTACATGTACCGAGGATCCGGTAACTCGGCGGTACCGACTAAAATACTCCATTAGTAACCAAGTACGAACCATTCAATGAGTTGTTCTCGGCCAGACGCACATATTGGTCACATTCCTCATTCCCATCCCACGCCCACTCCTCACTCCTCGGTCCGCCTCACCTCAGGACTTCCTGCCCTTGTGTTAACCTTGGCTATAGCCTTGCTTTATAGTCAGGCATTTCCTATTGTCCTATCCTAGGGCACGTCCTATTATTCTGTCCTTTATTGTTTTGTCCCCGTCTTACATTCCTTATTCTAATTTTATTCGTCGTGGACAATAACCACATACTCTGCATACCTTATTGTTCCACATTCCTTATTCCACATGTCGCTTCTTAACCTATATAAGTAGGACATGCATGTACATATTTCCTCATTCTGGGTATCGACTAGGCTTAGGCCCTTCTACCTTCTTCTCTTCTGTTAAGTCCTCGACTCGGGCCGGCATCCTCAGCATCCCCCCGAGTACCTGTCTGTTGCAAATACAGTGGCACGCACGGCAAGTAGGGCACAACGCACGAGTACGTTGAAGCCAACGCCACTACTCTTGGCCTGCAGGACTTGGCCATAGTCCGCCCGACCTTTCGACAACATCCCTCGGCAGTACCGAAGTCCGTCAGTAACTGACGCTTGACATCCAAATCAAATGCGACGCTGCCATCGCAGCAACACTGACCTCCTGCTCCAACTACTAGCGCAACACCACCTAGAACTTCAGCTTCCACCAGGAATGCACACTTACCAATCCGACAGCCATCTCACATGGTCGACTATTGATCTAGTCTTTTGCGACTCAGCACTCGCCCGCCAAGTTATCTCCTGTGCTACGTCCCTCAATGATCGCATCCCCTGTGCTGACCATCTACCCATCCATACCATATTAGATATGACATTTCAAACACATGCCCCATCAGAAAAAAGAAACTTTCGAAACACCGACTGGGAATCCTTCAAGAAGAAACTCACCCGCTATCTTGATACCGAATTACCCCAATATACCGATGTTCCCGCAACCCAAAATGACCTCGACAACCTTGTTCTTTCACTCACTTTGGCAATACAACACACTATCAGCTCAGTTATCCCCAAACAGCACATTACCCCCTACACCAAACGATGGTGGAACAATGATTTAAAAAACCTACGACACGAAGCAGTGGTCAAAAGTAGGGAAGAATATCGGACAAGATTCACCCCAGCATGGCAAGCATATAATCTGGCATGAAACAGATATACAACAGCACTTCGGAAAGCCAAGGCCGATCACTGGAAGACATGGCTCGAAAACATCGATGCAAAAGACATCTGGACAGCAGGAAAATACGCAAAACACCCCCTTACAGATGGCGGTCACACTCATATCCCCACCCTAATAAAAAAGGACCCCAATGGAAACATTCTGGAAGAAGCCAACACGGATGCCGAAAAAGCAGAAAAATTCAAAGAAATCTTCTTCCCGCCACGCCCGCTCAACCTTCCCCCCCTTTCAGATGACCAAACATCCCCTCCAGCCCCTCTCAAATTCATCATGCCCGACCAATATCAGCTAGACCGTCACATCAAAAAACTCAAGCCGTTCTCTGCACCCGGACCAGATGGCATCCCTAATGTCATACTCAAACAATGCGTGGACCTGATAGTCCCAATACTTCATCGGTGCATCATGGCCATAATCAGACTCAAGTACTTTCCAAAGGCCTGGAGATCATGGAAGACTGTCGTTCTTCAAAAAATAGCTAGACCGGACTACACAATTCCCAAAGCATACAGACCCATCGCCCTATATAATACTATGGGGAAAGTCATATCCGGTGTGATTACTGACATCACAGTGTATCTTACCATCCGCCACAACCTGTTACCCTCTCATCACTTTGGTGGCCTCCCAGGCCGAACCACCACCGACTCTCTCCTATTCCTTACACACCGTATAAAAGCAGCCTGGCATACACACAAAGTCATCACAATTATCTTCCTTGACATAGCAAATGCCTTCCCAAATGCAGTTACAGACCGGTTACTCAGAAACATGACAAAACTTAGCTATCCTACTGAAATTGTCAATTTCTTCAACGCGATGCTAAAAGATAGAAGCACTACACTAAGTTTTGATGACTATGTCTCAGAGGACATCCCTATTGACAATGGCATAGGCCAAGGAGAAACTGCCTCTATGATACTATACCTCATCTACAGTCACGGTCTTGTCAATATCCCACAAGGTCCAAATGAAGACGGCGGTGCATATGTCGATGACACCTTTTTTGGTGCAATAGCTGACACCTTCGACAAATGCGACACTGCCCTGAACTCAATGCTCGACAAGCAAATCACATGGTCTTCTGCTCACAACTCAAAGGCCGAAATCTCTAAATTCCAATGCCTACGGCTCACACGGCGAAAGGACACTACACGCAATGACTTCATTCACAGACAAACAGGACAATGCATCACATGTGTACCCTCAGCATGGCTGCTAGGGGTCCAAATTGATCAGGAACTCAGATGGCACACCCACGTTCAACAAGTTGTCTAAAAATCAAAAGCTCTACTGCTAGCCATCAACCGCCTCACTCGCCCCTCCTTTGGCCTTCCAATGCAATATGTCCGGCAACTTTACACAGCCATGGTCCTTCCAAAGATAGAATATGCCCTACCGGTATGGTACACCCCTATCCAAAGAAACAATGGCAAGCGGTCAGGATCAGTAGGGCATACAAATATCATTGGTAAAGTACAAAGGCTGGGTTGTCTGCTGATCACAGGAGCATACAGATCTACTGCTACAGATATACTGGAGTTACACGCTATGATCCCTCCAATACATCTCCGCCTTGATGACTCCTGCCACAGAGAAGCGCTTCGACTGGCTGCAATCTCACCTCAACACCCCCTTTACTCTCCAGTCCTTCGTAGCTCACGACACAAGCCCCGCGCTCATCCCTCACCACTTCACAACCTACTCCACCAATACAATATACGCCCTCCTATGCTTGAAACAATCTTACCCACAAGATATCATCCCAACTGGCGCCTACAGTTTACTGCATATATTGCTGACAGCAAGGATTCCGCCATCAGCAACATAAGAACGCGTATGGACGACATCCAAATTTTTTCAGATGGGTCTGGCTTCAAAGGTAACATAGGTGCAGCAGCGGTCATACCCAAATCAGGGCAATACCTACAATTCAAACTTGGCAAGAAAATGTGGCACACTGTTTTTGAGGGCAAACTAGTGGGCATTATCCTTGCACTACACCTCCTGGCCCAGCAACACAACACACATACAGCACTAATTGCCCTCGACAATCAAGCCGCTATCCGGGCACTTCAGAACGTCACACCGCAGCCAGCGCACTACTTACTCGACCACATTCACACTGCAATACAACACCTAAAATGCCGCCACCGACGACTATGTATACACTTTGAATGGATCCCAGGACATAGCGGTCTGGAAGGCAATGAGATCGCAGATGAAAAAGCAAAGGCAGCAGCAGAAGGCACCTCCTCCAGAATTTCCTCCCTCCCCACAACACTCCACCATCGCCTACTGGCAAGCATAGCAGCAATTAAAGCTATAAGAAAACAATCAATCCTCCACCGCTGGAAAGAAGAATGGACCTCCTCCCCATGCTATGAGAAGACAGCAAAAATCGATGCCTCACTACCAAACAAAAAAACTCTTCAAAACACTATGCAAGCTTCCCCGTCAAGCAGCAAGCATTCTGACACAACTTCGCACGGGACACGTAGCACTCAACATATTTCTCAAAAAGATCAGCGCCACCAACTCTGCGCTCTGCAAACAATGCCGTGAACCTGAAACTGTCATGTACTACCTCAAACACTGCAAAATCTACAATGAACAGCGGCGGACTCTCAGACATAATGCAGGCAAAGCAGGTCACTCAACACCAAGACTACTCGGAGATCCCAAGACAATCCCTCATACTCTCCAATACATCCAAAGTACTGGATGTTTCAAAGATTACATCGATGTTGCACCAGACTCAGACCACACCTAAGCACTCCCTGCTACTACTCTATGCATCACGCTGACATCTAACACAGAACAAGCAACACCAACGGCACTCGCTTTCTGCCAGTTCACCAACCCATGAGGGTCTTCCACACCCTCAATCGCCTCCCCGGCCGCACCCCAGTCTCTCTGACAAAGTCCCAATTTCACCCCTGCACTACATTTAAATACCCTTCACCGCATGTAGCTTCTGCAGCTCTGAGTTGGAAGTATGGGGAATTCTGACCGGCGTTAGGGAACTAACATCGGTACCCCTCCGTGGCAAGAGACTAAGCTCCGGAGATGCAACCATCTTCAAAGCACGGAGGTTTACAACCATACTTCCCGTCCACTGCACCCACAGAGACCAAACTTCATCTGCACTAGCCTTTTAGCTAGTTTTGTCATCCATTGTTCCACTTGCCTCTCGATTCCGCGTTCACACAGGGTTAGACTAGACACATGTACACTAGTGCACCATAAGCGCCTCACGCTTCGAGCACGTTAATTGAACCTCTCTCTCTCTCTCTCTCTCAGGCGCATGAAATGTTTGCCAATTCCGTTAATTTATTGTAAATCAGCTTTGCAACAACTTCAGTACAATGACTCGAACTTCCTCATCATATTTTTCCGCGAAAATCATGTCATGATCTGCACCCTCGACAGGAAGGAACTCAGCGGAAGGGAGTAGCGTTTTGATCTTCTCTCCAAACCTGATGGGCATAGTACTGTCATTGGGGCCCTGTACATCGGTCAGCCGATGTCTAAGAACACATACAAGAAGCCCACATGAATGATAAGACACTTCAAATGAGGGGTTTCAGCGATGAGATAGTGTTGTCCATGTCGCGAATTGAACCATCCTTGATAGAAGATGTTAAAGCCTATTCAGTCTGGAATTTTCTAAACTGTTCCCAATAGTCAATCACATTTTGTAGTCACTAATTTGAAAAACCTGGTCCGTCATGCTTGAAGGATTAGGCATAGAAAGGCCAATTTCCTGAACGACACGAGATGTTAAATGTCAAGGCAAGATGATTGTAAAAAAACTGGAGACAGTTATGGTACTACTGTTTTCATTCTCATGTCTTGATGGTATTTGACAGTTTGGGCCGATGAGGAAATTGGAATTGCCATAGCCGATCATGTAGGCCTCCTTGAAAAGGTACAACCGCTTAGTGACGGCAAAACCAACATTTGCCTAGTGGGACTAGTTTAAAATATTTCAGTCTAAATTCCGTCATGCCCTCTACTTTAAAGGATTTTCGAATGCTTTTGTAACCATTGCAGAGACCCCTCGCTTGAAGTGTTCTATATATCATTCATGTGGGTTCATCTGGTAATCTTTCCCAAAATATTTAATCTAATCATTTGTTGAATTTAGAAGGCAACAATAACACCACGGTGATATCAGCGTCGGAGAGTGACTCAATGAGCTACTTCCAGCAATCGAATTCCATTTCGTCGACAAAGCAAACGATGACTTAATTTGGGTGAATTTTATGAGCCAGTTCAGTTTGTCATCCTGAGGTTGTTGGAAAGTTAATCTAAAATTCTTCGCACAAAGGTTCGAAACCTTGCATCATGTCTGATATTTGTGAGTATTTAATAATGAATCTGGCAGTGTTCCGTTTGTAATTTTGACATATCACCAGAGTAAAATCGTTCATTTTTTGAAAGAGTGCTTTATTCGGTAGATACAGCAAAAATACTACTTATCTCACAAACAATATTAACCGAAAGACAACACTATACTATGCTGTCTTCGGTCATGCGCAGCCATGCCAATCATGGAAGGCTCAGAATGACATCACTAATATGTCTAAATTAAGCTGCGATATTAATTGTTCTACCACTATATGTGTAAGCTATACAAAATTTAACGAAAGAATTTGAATCATGGGTTATTCTGTAACATCCAGGTGTAAATGTGTGATAGACGTTGATTTCTGGTTTTCCATCTCTACGTACCTTCCACATGCTGTGATTCCTTTGATACCTGAAATTTGAAATTGAGAACATGAAAATGAAAAAAAAAAAAAAATCATTGAGAGCTCCCCCCGACTGGAAACCCCCCGACTGGAAACCGTACACCCTCGTTTCACTAGAGCAAAATTTTTTATCGGGTCAACAAATTGCACAACAGATATAAAACCTAAACCGACAGAGCAGGATGATAGATGGCCATCAGGTCAGACCTGATCAACCAGTTCACCAACCTGGAATGTCACGCAGTATTCATATTATTTATCGTATTCTCGATCCTGCCGATCATGAGTTCCCCAAGAACGGCAATGGCAGCAGACCGACCACATCCGACGACGTCATTCCAATGCCACATTGTTAACCATTTAACCCCGATCACAGCCAGGTTGCCAGTCCGACGGAGCAAGATCACGAATATGTGACATTTGGGCAGGGAAAGGAGGTGAGAGGGTGTGGTTTATTTGGGACACAATCTGCGTTCTTCTTTTGGTGATTGCATGTGCATAGCAATGCAGAGAGTCCCTATGATACGTGAAGCATGTCCTTGTTTGCGTGGGGTATGGGGAGGCGAAATATTGGGGATAATTTTTTTGCAGGAATTTAATGCAAACAGCTCAGTCTCAAGCACTTCTGGGAAGCACTCAGCTGGGTACAGACCTTATCCATAATTCTCATACATGTCCGGACGGATGAGAGCAGAGCGCACAACAATGGGCGACCCAAACCGGCAGGCCACGGTGCTGTGTCTGAGCGGAGCATGAGAACCGACCCACAATATCAATGACAAGATTGACCACGTGGAAGGATGCCATTCTGTGGTGAGCCCATAGCTGCACTTGGTTGGAGCAATGAGATTGTAATCTTTTGAAGTCAGCAGATCAATTATTTTTTAGACTCAATACTGTTTGATTGGAGAGTGTACAGTCTTTAACTCAAGAATTTATTGAACAAAATAAGCGTCTCAGCTGATTAATTTATCTCGTTGAATGAAAACCATCAGATTCCTCAGTGCTTCCCAAGCACTCAGTCAGAACTTGATGAGTCTTGAGTATCAATGTGCATGTTTCAGTGACCGCTGTAGCCACTCAAAATCATTTTGGCAGATATCCCCATGGAAGTGTGTGTGCCCCATCCAGGTCAATTTGCAAAGAGATCCAAATGATGACATGTGGTCAGGTTGGCCGTGACTACTATCCCCAGCTCAGCCTTTCCAGTTATCCTTCCTAGCTGCACTCCCATCTGTGCCATATCAATAAAGGTTTCCGGCGTTGCCCACCATTGAATGAGCGCCTTCCTGCCCAAGTGCATCTCCATGTCAAGGATGTATATTATGACCATCTATATCAGTGAAACCGTTTCTACTGACATTCTATCCCACTTGTGGGACGAGTCTGGTATAAATACTTTATGACGGCTGTGTCCCCGAGTTATGATCGCAGCCCAGCGCGAATATTTGTTTGAAAAGTTATATGTGCATTCAAGACACACGGAAATAACCTTTTAGATTACCTAGAATAATTGGTTTGCCCTGGAAGCAAAAGGAGTATTGGTGCTTGACAATAAGGTTCTGGCGCTAGCATCGCACGCTGTACTTCCCACGTGACACACTCTTTGTCGTTCGGCATACCTCACGTAGTCAACCTCAGTCCCAAGCAGAAACTTTTACATTTGAACCGATAATAAATGTCCTCGCCTAGCATCGAATTTACCGCTACTGGGAACACCATCAGTGAGATTCTTCACGATAAAACCAAGTGCCAATCATTAATCATAGTTCTGTTGCAGAAACGCAGGGTGATGTGGTCTTCCAGAATACCGTCCACCATAATACCACCAGTAAGTACAGCGCCGCTTGATGACATTGCTTCCATACTCATGACAGTGCAGATGTCTCGCAGGATCCGTTAGCGTTACTCAAACCCGTCGATCACGCATCCTATGACACGCGGTACGGCGCCGAAGGTGACCTACCGCGCGGATGCATGGAAGACACCCGTGTGCAGATATTGGCGGATATAGAAGCCTGGGCGCATGATACTTCAACTCCAAACGTCTATTGGCTCAACGGCCAGCTCGGAACAGGGAAAACAACTATCGCCCACAGCCTCTGCAAACGGCTAGATGAGCGAAACAAGCTTGGGGGCAGCTTCTTCTGCTCTCGCTCAGGATTGATGGATGCACGTCGCATCATCCCTACAATCGCCAGCCAGCTCGCTCAATCAAACGCAAAAATACAGTCCGCCATAGAAGAGGTTCTGAAGATGAAGCGTAATGTGGCTGACCTCAATGATCTATCTGAGCAATTCCTCTCCCTGGTTGTCAATCCCATCAAGACCGCTACTGAAAACGAACAAGGGGTTTATTACATTATCGCTATAGACGCCTTGGACGAATGCTCAGCACCGGGGATAGTAGAAATGTTGATCAATGCTATCCTTGATGGCATGACCAACATACCTCTCAAAGTGTTCATTACAAGCCGACCCGAGAGTTGGATTGAAAGAGTTTTTAGGACCCATCCTGTTCGTTCCTTGGATATCGCGGTCTTCGTCGAAACTTCCCTGCAAGAAGCCACACATGATGCGGTACGAAATGACATTCACACATACCTTCAAAATTCGTTGGGTGAAATTGCCGGGATGGATAGATTCTCGGCGGACTTGCCTTCGTGGCCTCCTGCAGATCAGTTTAGAATTCTTCTCGATCTGTGCGCAGACCTGTTCATTTATGCTGCCACGGCCGTTCGTTATATCGGTGCGACAAATAAAGATAACAGGTCACGGTTGACGGAGATCACCCGATTCGGTTCTCCTCTCGTTTCGTCGCCCCATACGGAGCCGATTGACAGGCTCTACCAACACATTGTGGACTTGGCCTTTCCCGAGCCAGCTGGGAGCGGAAGCCTAAACGGACATGATGTACTGGCTGCGGTGATCTGCCTTCAAACTCCACTGTCCATGGACCACATCGCATCGCTACTGGATCTAGAAACACGCGACATTCAATTTGCATTGTTGCCATTACAATCCGTCATTCATATCACCGACAGTAGTCCCATCACCATCTTTCACGCCTCGTTTGGAGAGTTCATCGTCAATCCGAAACGTTGCTATAGACACACCATTGATACTTCAGATACCCACCACAAACTGGCCGTCAAGTGTCTCCAGAGGTTGAATACGTCTCTCCAGCGTAACATCTGCAATTTACCCGATCGTGGTATAGTTGGACTAGCCCATGAAATCCCTGATCCTCGCGTTATTCCTGAGACTCTCAGATACTCATGCTTGTACTGGGCCTCCCATCTTGTAGAGGCTCTTGGATCCCCATCTCCAGAGATTCGACCGATGCTCAGAGAACTTGGGACATTCGCCAATTTACACTTATTGCACTGGCTTGAGTGCCTTAGTATACTTGGAGAGCTTGGATCTGGGCTGAGGTCTCTTAGCATGGCAAAAGAAGCCAACTCGGTTAGTAATCAAGATGGTAGAGGAGTTTAGCTCATCATTTTCCCAGACATATTCCAAGATTGATTCCCGCCACGGGTTGCTACTCGAGGATGCTCGTCGCTACCTGCAGATGGCGTTTGAGACCATGTCACATCACTGCCTGAACACGTATGGCTCGGCCCTCGCATGGATCCCTACACGAGCACTGATAAGACATCACTATCCGACATTGTTTGGTAACTTACCTAGAGTAGTGGTGGGCATCGCTGGGTCATGGGGACCATTCGAGCATGTCATGACACACCCTTCATTTGTACCCTCCGTTGGATTCTCGCCTGACGGGACACGTGTTGTGTCTGGGTGTGGCCACTCTGCAGTTCGCATCTGGAATGCTGCTACAGGGGAGATTGAGCGCATATTGGTGGGGCATCTAAATGAAGTGTCTTCCGTTGCCTTTTCATCTGATGGGTCACAAATCATTTCTGGCTCAACCGACGGCTCAATTCGAATTTGGAATGCTAGAACAGGGGAGGTACAGCATATCCTCCAAGGACAGTCACAGTCGGTCAACATGGCTGCTTTCTCACCTGATGGAAAAATTGTTGTCTCTTGCTCTAATAACACCACTGCTCAGGTATGGGATGCCACCACAGGGGAGACACAGCGCATCCAAGAATATGATTCTCCAGTGAGGTGCGTTGCGTTCTCACCTGATGGGAAATATGTTGTGTCTGGGTTGCGTAACACCACTGTTTGTATTTGGGATGTTACAACCGGGACAGTAGAACATATACTCAAGGGACATACAGATTGGGTGAGCTCAGTTGCCTTCTCACGTGATGGGATGCGTATAGTGTCTGGTTCCTATGACAAGTCAGTCTATATTTGGAATACAGATAGCTGGAAGTTAGAGCGCATACTAGAGGGACATTCATCTGAGGTGATGTCTGTTGCCTTCTCTCCCGACGGTCAACGCATCGTGTTTGGGTCGTGGGATCAGTCAGTCCGTATTTGGCACGTAGCTTCGGGGGAGACAGAGCGTGTGCTCAAGGGACATACGAGTCGTGTGGTGTCTGTGGCATTCTCGCCTGACGGGAAATACGTGGCATCTGGGGCAGATGACAGCACAGTCCGGATTTGGGATGTGACGAGCGATTTGGAGACGGTAGTTCGGTGGTCCCTTTCACGTGACAGTGCAAGCGCATTGTCTGGTTCGCGCGCGACGATGGCTCGTACATGGAAGGCGATCAGGGGAAAGAGAGACCAGCCACTCCAGGGACATTCAGACTCGGTGCGTTCAATTGCATTCTCCCCTGATGGCACACGAGTCGTGTCTGGGTCGCAAGACCACACCGTTCGAGTCTGGAATGCCACCACAGGGGAAATAGAGCATGTACTCGAGGGTCATTCGGGCTGGGTGATCTCCGTTGCTTTCTCGGCTGATGGGAAATACATCGTGTCCGGATCAGACGACAACTCAGTCATTCTCTGGAAGACAGCTACTGGAAAGATGAAGTGCAAACTGAAGGGACATTCAGATTGGGTGAGATCTGTAGCATTCTCCCCTGATGGGAGACGTGTAGCGTCGGGCTGTTCCGACGGTTCTGTCCGCATTTGGAATACATCTCAAGAGAAGGTAGAGCATATATTCACTGGCCATTCAAAATCGGTGAACTCCGTTGCCTTCTCTTACGATGGATCGCGTCTCGTGTCTGGCTCTGACGATCAATCAGTCCGGATATGGAATACGACCACCGGAGCGATACAGCATACATTGGAGTTACCTTTACCGGTGGACTCCGTTGCGTTCTCAACTGATGGCACGCACGTCGTGTCTGGCTCACGGGACAGCTCAGTCCGTATATGGGACACTACCAGTGGCGATTCAACACTACTACCGGAACACGAATCCTTCCAATTCCCAGATGGAAATAGAGTCGCTCATGTCCTCCGTGGCCGCTTTCATCTCTTTTCTGTTGAGGTGAAAAGAACGACCAGACTGGGAATTGAACCCAGGGCTATAGCAAATATAGCTATGGTGTTAACCACTACACCATCTAGTCCACATGGGTAACCTTTCAGGTTGACTCCTTGAGTGAAGACATGTGTGTCTATACAAGTTGAGTTCAGAGCCCTAGTAAGTTATCAGATTGCCAATACTACTCATAGAGCTCTGTATGTATAATGTCTTATTTGTAAGACATTAATTAGAGATATGAATAGTATGTGGGATTAGACAATCTAACATTTTCCCCTGGGGAGCCTCAGATCTTGATCTCACACAGTCAGGACTGGATTCTCACTGACTCACCACTGCAATCTTGCTGGATTCCCCCTGATTTCCGTGATTTTGACACACATGCCCTCTCCACATCCAAAGTGTGCTTAGGATATGACTCAGGTCTCATTATCATAATTGATCTCATGCCTATGTATCAGTACCATAACTAGTGATTGGGTCATAGAGGTTTACTGAAGATTTACAACTATATTAGTGTCTTCTTTTTTGATTGCACCCTCATAGTCTTGCAATGCTAGCAATTGAGCAAATTACAACACAGTACTGGTTATCAAACCCAAAGGGATGTTCTTTCATATGATGGTTGCTGCCTTCTTTGCTCCTATATTTCCCAGTCTTATTGCTGAAAAGGTAGTCTTCTTAGTTCCAGCAGGCCTAATGGAGATATCTATCCACCACATCTCACACATGTCTTTCTTTGTATGAGTATTTGCTGCCCAACTCTCATGATATCTGCTGCTATGTTGCAAGTGACAGCCTAAATGGTCACAGGATGGCTTTCTGCAATTATGTTGTCTTAATATTTATCATTTCAAGTTGGTCAGGAAACCATTATTTCTGTAATGATCCTTCAGAATTCCTAGAGAATGTGGGCCTACTCTGTTGATGGCCAGGTTCAGCTTTGACTATTATAAATATCAAAACTTCGGTGTAAAATCTTCTAGGATTCCCACAAGCCTTGGCATCTATCTTCCAGAATGGCTCAATTCAGCACACAGAGAATGTTTTGAAAGCCATTTCAGAGGCCCTTCATTTGAAATGTCTTGTAAATCATATAGTTATGTTATTGATTTTGTCCAACTTACCCTAATCTTATCTTGGAATTACCAGGTAAAATAGAACTTGGAGAAACTCCACAAAAGTTTCAAGTAGAGTTAAGGCTCGGTGTATTGGTGTACATTTTACAAAGTTGTGTGATACCCATGTGACCAGCATGGAATTTGGTTAAATTTGGGCTTTGGTGCACCATCAATTCAACATGGAAATCACAGCACATCTGACCCTGAAAATTCAAAGAACAGATCTATTGATGGATTTTCATAAGCACATATGGTGTTGTGGTCGAGGAAGCTCTGCAAAGATTTTTGGTATACAGTATGGGACAAGCAAACTCAACCAATTTGGTTTTGAGTGACTGCAAATTTTTTGGGACAAACTGATGTTAGATTCAGATTCAGAATGTCAAAATACATCTAAAAAACATGTTCCGAAGTTTTTCCAACAAGTTTTAAAAGTGGCCAAATTTTTGAACCTTTTCAGTATAATTTTTCACCCCAAATCTTGATGTAATGAGGTAAATTTTAGTTAAGTATAACTTTAATTGATATCATGGCTTGTGCAGTAACTACATGATGCTTGGTTTGCTTTCTGACAGCCCAAGCAGCTCTGCAGGGGAAGATATCTTACTCCAAATGCCGCCTAATTCCAATGTATCTCTTATCAAATATTGTCTCCTTGGAGGTAATTTACTACTTTTTTCCACACTCAAGTGACTTGAGATGAACACTTCTACAGGTACTCTAGACTTTTATTTCTTCTCTGGCCCAAGCCCACAAAAAGTCATCAAGCAATACTCTGAGCTCATTGGTACACAGACTTGAGTTCTGGCATGGGAATTTGGATCCTACCTTTGCAGGTACTGCTACTTCCTCATCATCATTTCCTGAGAAGTTGCCTCAATATCACTTTTTGACTCATCTACTCATCTAGGTGTCTAAGGAAACGATAAGAGATAAGAGATACATTAGAATTAGGTGGTGTTTAGAGTAGATATCTTCCCCTGCAGAGCTGCTGGAATTTCAATTACCCAGTTTTCAAACACATGTTGCTGCTCACCTGAAGAGAAACACTCCATGTAATAACAAGGAACTGGTTGCCTCATCAAACCAATGTTTGAGGTATATAGGATGTATCAGGGGACAACCCTCTCCAAAGCCCGATCCAGGTGTGAAATCCTATTTCAAACTCTGACCAACTCCAAGGCTAAGACACCCAAATCCAAAAGACCACCAAGCAAGAAAGCAGGAATGACCTTAAAAGCATGGTGAATAGAACCCGGACTAAGTGCCCAAGCCTCGGACTTAGTACCAGGAAGTTGGCTCTACAAACTCTGATGTATTGATTTGTAAGCTAGTGCACAGACCACTTACATAAAGGGTATAAAAGGCGTTCACTGGTAGCAGGATCCTTAGACTTTCCTCTTTGGAATCCCCCTGCTTAGGTGAGAAACCCCATATGTATTTAAATAGTAATAATAAACCTTTGGAATCCCCCTGCTTAGTTTGCCTCTGAGATATCCCTTGTGGCTGTAAGAGGGTTGCCCTTACAGCAGGAAAGTCTCTCCCAATAAGGACCAGGAGCCGCACTGCAGTACAGTCATAGGAGGTTTTGGACTCAATGGAAACGACTCGGAGAGTACTGACTCCTGCACGTACTTGAAACCGGACTCCCCCTCCTCTACAGCCATAGCCATGGATAACCCCACCAGTCCCACCTTTGGCATGGACCCCGATGAATGACTGCAGAGGTTAGAGTAAGAATTGGTGGAAAACTAAACGGTGAATGCTGCAATAAGCGAAGCCCTCAGAGCAATCATGACCAAACTAAATGACCCCATGCATCAGGGGCTAAACCCCAAAAATTTAGAGGATGACCCAACACCGAGCACATGATTTTTGGACCCTCAGAGCACCATCTCACAAGGAAACTCCAGGGTCAGGCCTGCACCTCCATCCAACTTCAACGGAGATAGAGAGAAGGGGAGAGCCTTCCTCAA
>QLPI01001644.1:0-10715 GCA_003314275.1 Chroogomphus rutilus
AACTGCCTGAAAAACAATTTTTATTGTGACAATTTTACATGGATTTTACATTGCCATGCCCTGAATATTGGGTTGAATAAGTTATATTTTTATTTTCAGACAGAATGGCTACAATTTGACTGAGTAATTGCAGTTCTCTTTTTGCCCGCGCGAACGCGTGTGCAATTTGGCGCGCGCCTTACGTACTGCAAACCGGTGTAAAGAGCTCATCTCTTTGGTCGGACAATCTTACTGATTAAGGTGACAGTATTGTGCTTTATCGTTCTTCCATGTAATATGAGCAACTATGACTCCGCTGGTAACACAGTAGCAAATCATCTTTTGCTATGAGGACGTTTCACAAATGCATCAGAAACGGAACGCTTCTTGCTGCTTAGAACAAGATATTATTTTATGAACTTGTGTGTGTGCACCAGATGCAATTAAACCGCAATATATTGATGAAGTCTGAAGATTGATTGGGTTCCCCTAAGAGCAGAAAGTATTTGATGTTTAGGTGCGCACAAATACGATTTTTCCCACTCGCTAGTCTCCTGGCGTTCTGACGCCGGCATCGCCTCCGCCTGCGGACCTGACCAGCACACGTGGGGTCGACACATTGTTCTTCCCACCAACACCTCAGGCAGCTACCAAGCAGAGTTATGTTACCAACGTCTCATTCCAATCCTCAATCTTCGTCTTCATCCAGGGGTATAAACCTTGACTGGAGGCAGGTCGACATCCGTAAGCGTGCTTGTTGAGCGATAAGCCAGACCTCGCAGAGCTGAACACAAAGGTTCTGTTACAGATGCAAATGGAGATGTGAATATACCAATTGTCAACAAGACAACAATTATCAACGGTACGTGTGGTGACCCCTTTCAGCCTTTATCCCGGTCTTCACATCTGTTAGACCTTCCGCACGATCCTTTGGCGTTTCTCAAACCCGCAGAGCAAGCCTCTTATGATACCCGCTATGGTGCCGAAGGCGACGAACCCCACGGGTGTTTGGAGGACACCCGTGTGCAGATCTTGACCGATATCTTGGCTTGGGCACACGATCCTTCCGCTCCACCGGTCTACTGGCTCACTGGGTTCCTAGGAACAGGCAAAACAACCATTGCTCACACCCTGTGCCAGCGTTTGGAAGTGCAGGAGAAGCTTGGAGCGAGCTTCTTCTGCTCTCGTTCTGCGTTGAGCGAAGCATCCCGGATCATCCCTACGATCGCGAGCATGCTTGCTCGATCTAACTCTAATATTCGATCAGCAATATCCGAGGTTCTTGCGAACAAACCGGAAGCGGCCAATCTCAACTCTGTACATGACCAGTTCAACTATCTGATCATCAACCCCGTGAAGCACGCCCTTGAAAACCAAATGGACAGAGGTTACATTATTGTGATCGATGGGATCGATGAGGGTTCCACCTCTGCGCAATGGATAGTATCATTGATCAAAACCATCCTCAATGTTGATACGGACATCCCACTCAAGTTCTTCATTACAAGTCGACCGGAGGACTGGATCGTGGCTGCGTTTAATCGTGGTGATGCTGCACGCCGACACAAAAAATTCACTCTTCACGAGGTGGTCAAAGGTGATGTACAACAAGATATTCAGACTTATCTTAGATCGTCATTGTCTGAGATCGCGAGATCTCGCGGATATTCTCAGCCTGGCTGTCCTTGGCCGAATGAACTCGAGATCGAGGATCTTCTTCAAAAGTCAAATGGATTATTCATATTTGCTGCAACTGCCGTGCGATATATAGGCCAGAGAGGTGCAAATGCTATGCAGCGGCTAACCCAGTTGACACGTTCGGCGCTCCGTCTCCCGTCCCTCGACGGTTTCTACAATTTGATTATGAAAGAGGCATTTCATGATGATCTCACCCAAGAGGAGAAGTCGGCCAGACACGACGTACTTGCGGCTGTTGTCCTTCTCCAGACTCCGCTCTCCATGACTGGCATTGCCTCCTTGTTGACTACCGAGGCTAGACATGCTCTATCTCCATTTAGCTCTGTTATTCATCTTCCGTCTACCAACCATGATCACGTCAACATTTTTCACGCTTCGTTCCGTGAGTTTATCGTTGATCCAGAGCGCTGCCAAGCACACAGCGTAGATTCTACAAGAGGTCATGAAATGCTCACCATCAAGTGCTTTCAGCATTTGAATAACAATCTTCAACGTAACATTTGTAATTTGCCTGAGGATGGAATCAGAACACTCCCTCATAACATCAAAGATTCGGGCATGATTTCAACGACCCTCAGATACTCGTGCATGCATTGGGCATTTCATCTTCTAGAAGCGGCTCCGAGAGCACCTTTGCGGTTACTCGACTGTCTTTCTGAATTCGCCGATCAGCATCTATTGCACTGGTTTGAGTGCCTCAGTGCAATTGGCCAGCTGGAATCTGGTATCAAGTCTCTTGGCAATGCCAAAGAAGCCACATTGGTGAGTGCACAATGTAGAGAAGAGTACCAGCTGACCACTTGAATAGAAATTCCCCATGAGTTACAACATATACGCGTTGCTGTTCGATGACGCTCGTCGATGCCTCCAAATGGGATCTGAGGCCATCAGCCGTCACTGCCTCAACACCTATCGCTCAGCCTTTACCTGGATCCCTAAACGGTCCCTACTACGGCAGAAATATGCAACATCGTTCTGTGACGTACCTGGAGCCACAGTCCTAGTGGGCCTTGCGGATGAATGGGAGCGGACATCAGAGCATGTCATGCGACACCGTGGACCTGTATGGTCTGTCATGTTCTCTAGCGACGGCAGCCGAGTTCTGTCTGGGTCAGATGACAAGTCGGTCCGTATCTGGAATGCGGATACTGGCGAGATGGAGCGCATGCTGGAGGGGCATTTGGATGCGGTGTGGTGCGTCGCGTTCTCGCCTGATGGCACACAGGTCGTATCTGGCTCGCGCGACAAGTTGGTACGTATCTGGGACGCAAAAGCGGGAGAGACGATCGGCATATATGAGGGTCATTCAGATGGGGTTCTGTCTGTGGGTTTCTCCCCTGACGGGACGCGTCTCGTGTCTGCCTCGTGGAAGTCTATCAAAATCTGGAGTGCGAGTTCCAGGGAGACAGAACTGGAGCTAGAGGGGCATTCTGATCAGGTGCGATCTGTCGCTTTCTCACCTGATGGCAAACGTGTCGCATCTGGGTCAAAAGATATGACAGTGCGTATCTGGGATTCAACGAGGGGAGAAATGACGCACGTACTGGAGGGGCATTCACATTCGGTGAATTCCGTCGCTTTCTCGCGTGACGGGTTACGTGTGGCGTCCGGCTCACTTGACCGCTCAGTCCATATCTGGCATGCTACTAGCGGAGAGGCAGAGCGTAGACTGGACCTTTCGAGTAGTGTGGTGTCCGTTTCCTTCTCGCCTGAAGGGACCCGAATTGTGGCTGGTTTGTACGACTGCTCGATCGAGATCTGGCATGCGAGGACGGGAGAGAGAGAGCATGTGCTGAAGGGACATGCAGGTCCCGTGACGTCTGTTGCATTCTCCCCTGACGGGACACGCATCATCTCTGGCTCTTTTGACAGCTCAGTCCGGATTTGGAAACTGACTAGCAGAGAATCGGAGACTGAATCAGGCACACTGTCAAGTCACAGGAGACGCACGATGTCAAGCTTAGCTCATGTTTGGCATGTGATTCGGGGGAAGAGAGACCGTGAGCTGACAGGACATTCAGATTCGGTGTGGTCAGTGGCATTCTCGCCCGATGGAACGCGGGTTGTGTCTGGGTCATTGGATGGCTCGATCCAGATATGGAACACCAACACGGGGGAGATAGAGCGTGTGCTGAAGGGACCTCCTGACTGGGTTACCAGCGTGTCCTTCTCGCCTGAAGGAAAACAAATTGCGTCTGCCTCGTTTGACAAATCAGTGCGGATCTGGAAAGTCGCCACCGGAAAGTTAAAGCGGGAAATGAACGGTCATTTATATCCGGTGTGGTGTGTTGCATTTTCACGTGATGGCAATCGTGTGGTCTCTGGTTCTTTCGACAAGTCCGTCAGAATTTGGAATGCCACGACAGGGAAGATCGAGCACATACTCGAGGGACATTCACATGCCGTGAGGTGTGTCTCTGCCGATGGTGTACATGTTGTGTCTGGCTCGTACGACAATTCGGTCCGGATATGGAGCGCCACTACGGGGATAGCACAGCATGTACTGAATGGACATTCCGATTTGGTGAAATCCGTTGCCATCTCACCTGATGGAACCCGAGTCATCTCTGGCTCGTCCGACCGCACAGTTCGTATCTGGGACATCATCACTGGTGAACAATTAAATTCATTTACAAGCTTCGCTTCCATCACATTGCCGGACGGAAGCCGAGTCACGCATGTCTTCCCAGGCACATTTCAACTCGTGGCTTCAGGGGAACATCAGGTGTCTCTTTCTTGGGATAAGGACTGGATCCTTGTTGACCCTCCACTTGAGCCTTGCTCTTTTCCGTCAGAATTTCGCAACTTCTGTACACATGCATTCTCTGCCTCTAAAGCATGCTTTGGATATGATTCGGGCCTTGTGGTTATTTTAGATTTTAATTCTGCAACCTCCTCTCCACTTCGCTTGTAAGCATACACAATATGAAATAAAAATAAAATAAGTACCTCACACAATAGTTTGCCTGTCAAGCATGAATGGGAACTGACCATAGTTTTGAAATCTAGACATTTTGACCAAATTACCTATATCAGGACACAGGGCTGAAGGACTTGGTCTTCTTGCTTCCAAATAAAATTAAGTATGTATCTGACAGCCGGCCTATCGAGATCGTGGCTTAACTCAGTCAATACGGTCATTCTAGCACTCTCAATTCCTTCGATCGACACTTTGCTCAAAGTTTCATGGTGTGAAACTATACCCTTTTTTTAGTAACACGCGAACGCTTTGATGCACTCCCTGCACCGGGAATCAGGATTAAGGTGACTGTCACCCAGTTCATAGACAATCATTCCCATAGGCACAATCGAACAAATTGGTTGGGCCTCGTGGTCCGCAGCAAAGATGCCTATAGTAGGTGGTCATGTGCAATCACGGCGAAAGTTTGTAAACAACGCGAAGGATCTGGTAACACAGATATTAGTAATTGGATTTTTGACAAGTATATAAGCCAGCAAGCAGACCGTCGTTTAAGTGAGTCAATACAATATCTCTAGGATCCACATTCCTTCGATCTATATTTGTCCCAACAGTTGATGGTGTGAAATTCTACCCTTTTTTAGTAACAAGCGAAGGCTTTGTTGCACTCCATGTACCGGGAATCACGCATGAGAAACAACTGCCACCCACTGGAGGATCTCATTCCCATTGGCACAATCCGGCCGCTTGGTTATGCCTCGTGGTCCGCAGCACCGACGCTTCTACTATTTGGTAATGATCCACAATTTGGACTAGACACAATCCGTCCAAGCACCAAGTAAATACCAGCTGCTTGTTTAATTTGCTCTACCTACTTAACTGACCGCTGCGACTGAATCCATGATTCGATGCATCCGACGTACTCTATTCCCTGCAACCCTGGTATTTTCCATCTGTGCACATCTGCCAAGATTTCACTGGCCTCCACTGACCGACTTCCTTCAAGTTCCTATACTAAAAAATCATATTGAATGGGATCCGGTTCGGCGGCACCTCAGGAAGTGAGGTAATCTCATCGCGAATGGAATTCTCGAATCATAAACTCAAATGTCTTCAAAATCAAAGGTCTACTCTGGTGTAAACTTCACGGGATATTTCATACATACCCTCTTTTCTTTCGCCCACCGCAACATGTTCTACCTCGCTCCTTGCCAAAACGTTCGCAGAGGCCCTAGGTTACCAAGTGGAGACTATTCATTTGTACAAGGAACTAGGCGGCAGAGAGGTCTTGATGAGGTGAAAGATCAAGGACTGCGGACCATCGAGCTGGGAATCGAGGTATCTTTCTAATTGTCATATATGCTTCATTCCACATGTTGTCTTTTTCTAGCCTATTGATCCAGAGTGCTGGGGCAGGAGGACTTATCAATTTATCCAGCCTTCCTGTTATTATACCCATAGTGGAGTCCATTTCCAGGTTTCTCCAGGATATGAAGATTGAGCTCTGAGAGGGAAAAATACTCCTGGCTTCCGTGTCCAAGGAAGAGGTATACCCTAAATCATGGGCACGGCTAAAATGCACATTTAGACCCTCCTGACATTTGCGGAAAAGTACTGATGCACCATGATTTCTGGGCACACGGACCTTTTTTCAGATCGCCAACCGACTTTCTGCAGTTTCTTGGGACGAATATCGGGATGGTGTTCTTGGGAGAACGCTAATGACCGAGTTTCTTCCTGCGATGGAGAATATTAGTCTTGACAAGTTGTTTTCGGATGCAGCATTGTGAAGAGAACGCTGCTGGTGTGTATCCGTTTAATCAGTATTCAGTTCTATTGGTTTTGAACCTTTTACTCTTCAGTATACCCCTCAAGTGTCTGGCACTGATACAGGAATATTATTTTCCCTGGAAGCTAGTGATCCATACGACACGACCAAGTCGATCCTCATCCTAAAACTTGATACTGCCCTGGAGGAGGAAAGGGTGGTGTCCTATGTTCCTCACATGGACTACTTTTACGATAATAGTCTTCAGACGGGCCTCATTCGGGACATTGCTGTAGATCCGAAAGAGTGCTTGTTCTTGTTGGGTAATCAGGTTTGTGTAGTTACCTTGAGTCAGATGAATGTGCATGTCTAATTTCCGATCTAAGGGGCTGGACAGAACAAGGTTATTTATCGTATTTGCCAGGCGTTTCGTTATCGATTCTTTTACCCTTCTATGCCGTTAACAACACTTATAGCTCCTTGGCAGCCCGAAAGAATATGTTCAGCTCGATCGGTGCAATAAATGATTAGTGTAAAATTGCTTCTAAAATCTTATCCATCTATCAATGACACAACCGCCAACCATCTAATGATTAAAATACACCTAGAGGATGGTACGATCAAACACGGCGGGAGGATAATGTCGTGGTTCATCCCAACTTCCAATTTACCATGTTGACTGATCTCCCAGGCTATCATATGTGTGCACTCACGATAGGTTGCGAGTTGCTAGTAATATACTGCCTTTAGAATTCCTGGAGAACCATTGTGTTCAAGTATTTGGAGAAAACTTCAGCTAGTGAGTTTTATTTATTTTAAAAGAATTTATGGCTCAGAAATTGGGTGCTTTCTTGTTTCTGACTTTCCGCGAGCAATTTGGGTTCAAATCGGGATATACAATCCAGGAGGCAGTTATTGGCTCAGCCGGCACCCAACATGGACAATGATTTCATCAGACGTCATGTCGCCGCCTTTCATGATTTGCGCCCCGGATATGACCACAATGAATTTTTTCATCCGTATTCACTACAAGGCGATGCTTCTTTGCACTACATTTGTGATTCAGACAATGGTTGATGATTTTTGCCTTTCAGAGTTGATCAATCTTGTCCACCACATGCGGACCTACCAGGACTCTCTGGAAACCAGGCTACGCAACGTATTTGATTTTGACGTATATAAGCCAGAGACTGTGAAAGTGCTCTAGCAAACCTTAGAACACAATGGGTGTGTCTTTCACAGCTAATATCTCATATCCGCTACTGTTGAACCGACTCTGAATATTTGTTCAAGCTCAAAAGTGCAACGAGTCGGTCTCGATGCTATGCGTGAGGAATTGTGGAAAATAAAAGACTTTGTATTTAAACTATCTGGATGGACTGATATCTCTGCACTCAAGTATCGAAAGAAGATCCTAAGAAGGAGGAACACATTTGGGGAAATACTTGGGCAAGTTACCAGGTTACCTGTATAGCGAATGGTTCCCACAATGTTCTCGTGATAGACCGGGGGCAGGGACACAGCTGGGCTTGGCGGTCGAGGTGGGTATATGAGGCTGTTCAAGGGTCATAATATCAAATATATCAAATAGGTGAGAGGAGTTACGGTAAATGTTATTGGTCCAGCCCTGAGCCCTTTATTTTTCTAGGTGTCCGATGAACTCAAGGTGAAAGTCCCTGATGATATGAAAGAGAAAGCATGAGAAATGGCACGATCCCAGCTGGCACACGGACTGGAAGAGCTGAATATGAGCCAACACAAGGCCAAGGGGTATTCAGGCTTGTTGTCCACCGTCGATGCCCATATTGCTTGTCTTCACGACTTGCTCAAAAGTGAGCTCAACTCGTTCTTCACATTTTCCCAGGTGTGTAGTGATGGGGTCTAAGTACTGAATCTCTGCCAGAGAGGAAATTCAGGCGTCAATGAAGCGTGGGACGGATGGTGAGCTCGATGACAGTCAATTGGTGGGTGGATTAACTGAGAATAATATCATATATAAGCGGTGCGGAATGGCGACACCAAAACTGCGGCGCCCCCAGATAACCTACTGTTAACCTTTAAATATGCCAGCCCCAAGCGTATCCCTTTCTAATTTGATGTCGGCGCGTCGATATATCGCTTCCAATATAATAGACACTTTCGGCGCAGTCTAGAAACCTGGAAGCGAGATGCCCTATTTTCGCTATAGGTGTGGATGTATCCTTACCGAATGTATCATAGCCGTTATGCTCATAGAGTTCGAGCGACTTTTTGGGGTGTAAGCATTTTGTTCCCGGTTCTATATTTTATCCTGATTCCTGTCCCTGAACGCAACTGCCATTTCTTCCAGTCTTCTAGAAGCCGAGTCCGCCCCGGATACCTCCGCGAGATGGAAGGTGGTCGAGAAAACGAACATGATGGGTCAGTATTCATTGGCAGGGGATTATACATGTATTGCTCTCCATGTGTGGTCCGGATTCCAGATAGATCCGAAGCCATCGAAAAAACAGTTACAGAAATTGGCTGGTTGGTAATCGCTTTTCAGACGCGGACTTTAGTCGGTAACAGATTACTGCCGATGATCCAAGCAAGGCCCTCTACGTTTGAACTCGAAAAAAAACTTGATCGACATGTGCTCTACTAACTTGGTGCTTGAGGTGAAGATAGCAGTGATATGCATAGGTGCCAAGGCTGCTTGGTGACGCTGGTCTTTTATCCTGATGAGATGGTTGTCACCCAGGGAGTCTAGGATCCCCAGGAATTTTCAACTCAGTCGACAGGAACCTCCCCATGTGACTGGGCTGTGAGGCGGTTGAGTGTGTCATGATATCAGGTCGGCCATGCAATTTTACACCTCTTATTTCCCATAGTGACAGGCTGCACTAGAAAAGGTCGCCCTGAAAACTTTGAAACCCTGCGACCCTCGATATCGAGGCTATGCAACAAACAACACTTTCCTTCCCTTTGGATCCTCAGCCCAGGCCAGTTTTCATTAGACTTACTGGGATGTGGAGCTAGAGGGCTAAAGGTACGCACCTTGCATAAGATAGTCTCCATCTGTACCGGCATGTAGTTGGTCTCTTCCTCTGAATCATGAAAGATGTTATCTCAAAAGCCTCCATAAGCAACTTTCCATTGACTATGCCTGGTTCTAACAGAATAACCGTATTGACTGACTTAAGCCACGATCTCGATAGCCAGGCTGTCAGCTACGTATTCAATTTTAATTGGAAGGAAGAAGACCACATCCTTCAGCCGTGTGTCCTGATATAGGTAATTTGGTCAAAATTTCTAGATTTCAAAACTATGGTCAGTGCTCATTCATGCTTGACAGGCAAATTATTGTGTGAGGTACTTATTTTATTTTTATTTCATATTATGTATGTTTACAAGCGAAGTTGAGAGGAGGTTGCAGAATTAAAATCTACAATAACAACAAGGCCTGATTCATATCCAAAGCATGCTTTAGAGGCAGAGAATGAATGTGTATAGAAGCCGCAAAATTCTGACGGAAAAGAGCAAGGCTCAAGTGGAGGGTCAACAAGGACCCAGTCCATATCCCAAGATAGAGACACCTGATGTTCCCCTGAAGCCACGAGTTGAAACTTGCCTGGGAAGATATGCGTGACTCGGCTTGCGTCTGGCAAGGCGATAGAAGCGAATTCTATAAATGAATTTAATTGTTCACCGGTGATGATGTCCCAGATACGAACTGTGCGGTCGAACGAGCCAGAGATGACTCGTGTTCCATCAGGTGAGATGGCAACGGATGTCACCCCGTGGGAATGTCCATTCAGTACATGCTGTGCTATCCCGGTAATGGCGCTCCATATCCGGACCGAATTGTCGTACGAGCCAGACACAACATGTGCGCCATCGGCAGAGACACACCTCACGGCATCTGAATGTCCCTCGAGTATGTGCTCGATCTTCCCTGTCGTGGCATTCCAAATCCGGACGGACTTGTCGAAAGAACCAGAGACCACACGTTTGCCATCACGTGAAAACGCAACACACGACACCACACCTAAATGACCGTTCATTTCCCGCTTTAACTTTCCGGTTGCCACATTCCAGAGACGCACTGATTTGTCTCTCGAGCCAGACGCGATGTGTTTTCCATCAGGCGAGAAGGACACGCTGAGCACTTGTCGAGAATGTCCCTTCAGCGCACGCTCTATGTCCCCCGTGTTGGCATTCCATATCCGGATGGAGCGATCCTTTGACCCAGACACAACCCGCGTTCCGTCGGGCGAGAATGCCACTGAGAACACCCAAGCTGAATGTCCTGTCAGCTCACGGTCTCTCTTCCCCCGAATCACATGCCAAACATGAGCTAAGCTTGACATGCTGCGTCTCCTGTGACTTGAT
>QLPI01001649.1:0-36633 GCA_003314275.1 Chroogomphus rutilus
TTTCCATCATCACAGAGTTGGGATAGTACAGCACCGGTTGCATATGCTGAGGCATCAGTCTCCAGGCGAAAGCGCTTGGTTTGATCTGGGAGGACAAGGATAGGGGTAGAAGTGATAAGACGTTTGAGTTCATCGAAGGCGGCTTGTTCTGGTCCATCTGGAGTCCAGGACCACTGCACGTCTGCTTTGGTCAGGTTATTCAGCGGTTTTGCAATGTGAGAAAAGCCATCCACAAATCGGCGGTAGAAGTTGATAAAGCCAAGGAAGGATCTCACTTCTGTGACATTGCGAGGGATTGGCCAGTCTCAGACTCCTGCTACCTTTACTGGATCCATGGCTACCTTTCCTGCAGAGAGGATGAGTCCAAGATACTCCACTTCCAGCTGTTCAAAGACACATTTCTCTGGCTTCAGATAGAGATTATTAGCACGAAGGGTCTTGAGGACCTGTCGCACTACTTTCCGATGGGCTTCAAGGGATTCAGTGAAGATGAGTATGTCATCGATGAATACTACCACCACCCCTTCATCAATGAGCTCCTTGAATATTTCATTCATCATCGTTTGAAAGGTAGCTGGGCTATTTGTGAGTCCAAAGAACATCACCAGGGGTTCATATAGGCCTCTATTTGTCCGGAATGCTGCCTTCCATTCATCCCCTTCCTTTATGCGTACATTGTTATACCCCCAATGAACATCCAGCTTGGTGAAGTATTTGGCTCTAGCAGCAGAAACCTTGTTTATGATATCTGGCACGAGGGGTAAGGGGTAGGCATTCTTGATTGTTATCTCATTGAGTTTCCGATAATCTTGTACGAAGCGGAGCCCACTGTCCTTCTTTTTTACAAAGAACACTGGAGAAGCCATAGGTGATTTTGAGGGACGGATACGATGGCTCTTCAAGTTTTCTTCGAGAAAGGCATCTAGTTCCCTCTGTTCATTAGGAGACATTGGATAGACCTTTGTGCTGAAGGATTTGGCACCTGGGATTAGCTCAATTGCATGGTCCCATGGCTTACGAGGAGGAAGTTTGTCAAAGGATTCTTTTGAAAAGACATCCTTGAATTCCTGATAAGGTTTGGGGACGAGTTCTTCAAATGATTTGATGGGTATTAGCTCAGATGCCCTTTGGGCAAGCTGTTGCGACATGGTTGAGCCTGCTCCAATTTCCTTGTGGTTGTCTTCAACAAAAACCACAAAGAGTCTGTCCCCATCCTCCGGTGAATATAATGGTTCTTCTTCTGCAACAGTGCCTTGTCCAGGAGGAGGGCTAGCACTCCTTTTGATGTCTGCTACCGTCTCAGAAATGGGTCTCCTGCTGGATAAATTGGTACCACATGACTCAGGGCATCGTGTCATCTTCACTTCACCAGTGCTCCAGTCAATCTCTGGGTTATGTTCAGTGAGCCAAGTATGCCCTAGGATGATCGCCAGGTGGCCCAGGCTGGTGACAGAGAAGGTAGCCCGCTCTGAGTGATCTCCAAATATACAGATAAGGTCGACCTCCTCCTTGATCGAACCTGCTTCATTGGGAGTGCCATCAATATTATAGACTGGTATAGCACGTGAGAGACGGCGGGTTTTGAGCCTTTCAGCTCGGACAAATTCAATGTCAATGAACATTCCAGTAGCACCACTGTCAAGAAGTGCATCAATTGCCAGGGGGCGTCCAGTGTCAACTGATTGGACTTTCAAAGGAACTCTTGTACATCGGCGGGTGTCAGTGGAGCGTACATAGATATGAGGAGGGCACTGTTCTTTGGGGGTTTGTCAGGAGCCGGATTCTGACGGACTTCGGTACTGCCGAAGGGAATTGTCGAAAAGGTCGGGCGGACTATGGCCAAGTCCTGCAGGCCAAGAGTAGTGGCGTTGGCTTCAACGTACTCGTGCGTTGCGCCCTACTTGCCGTGCGTGCCACTGTATTTGCAACAGACAGATGCTCAGGGGGATGCTGAAGATGCCGGCCTGAGTCGAGGACTTAACAGAGAGGAAGAAGGTAGAAGGGCCTAAGCCTAGTCGATACCCAGAATGAGGAAGTAAGTACATGCATGTCCTACTTATATAGGTTAAGAAGCGACATGTGGAATAAGGAATGTGGAACAACAAGGTATGCAGAGCAATGTGGTTGTTGTCCACAGTGAACAAAATTAGAACAAGGAATGCAAAACGGGGATAGAACAATAAAAGGCAGTATAATAGGATCGTGACTCGAAAGGGGACAATAAGGAGTGGCCGGATATAAAACAATGGGTTCGTGTCCGAGGATAATACAAGGACGGGGAGTCCCGAGGTGAAACGAGCCGAGGAGTGCGGATGGCGAATGTGCCGAGCCGGGACCGGTGCACCAAGCGTTATGCGGGCGACGCGGGCACTTGGTCGTGGATATAGAGTAATTGCTCGGTCGGCACTGCCGGCGGATGGGTCTCGGTACGTGGACTTGACAGGGTTAGAATGATGGGTTTTGTTTCAGGCATGGCTGGTCGGATTTCAGTCTGATCTGGGGCTGGTAAAGGAGATAGCATGTCTCTTGTAATCCCTAGTGTACATGCTTTAAGAACTGAAAACCGATTTGTCGAGCGGGGCATGTCTTTCACCGCCGACTTGCCTAAAAACCCTGTTCCCTTCCTTCCTCTTGAGTCTGGGCCTTTGCCTTCTGTGCCTTCTCCCAAGCATCCAATGCAGCAGCTACCGTTTCAGAGACCATACTCGCAAGCGTCGCTTCTGTGATATTAGTGCGGACGCGCTCCTTTCGGGGTTCTGGGCATGCTGGGGAGATGTGTCCTCGCTTGCCACAGTTATAACAAGACCGTGTTTCGATGCGACGACGATTGGAATCTATATCCATGGGTGTTGCAGAGTTAGGTGCAGGTGTGACTGGGGCATTATAGGTATGGGTTGGAGTGACGCGATGGGAGCTCTGGGGTGCTTGAGCTCGCTTAACTTCTATAAAGCGACGATGGTTGCGATCGATTTTACAGGCCGCTTCCTTCCAGGCCTTCAGGTTAGATGGGAGGGAAGGTTGGGAATGGATCTTGTCTGTAATCGTCATTGGAAGTCCCCTCGCATAGGCATCCTCGAGCGCCTCGTCATTGAACCCTGTCCTCCCCGCCAGTATTTCGAATTGTGCAGTATAATCTTCTGCTGACATGTTGGATGTCATCTTGAGGTCATGCAGTTTGGTGCGGGCTGTTCTGGCACGGTCTGGGTTGCCAAAGGCTTCCTCAACCTGCTTAGCAAACTCATCGAAGGTAGTGATTGAGGAGGTCCCATCAATGATTGCTTGGGTCTTATTCTGTGCCCAGATCGCTGCAGAGCCTCCTGACATGAAAGAGAGAGCGTACAACATTTTTGTCTTTTCATCTGGGAACGATCCTTGTTGGAGAGTGATAGAAAGTTTGACTGCACGAATGAATCCTTCTGTGTCTGCTCTTTCTCCACTAAACCTCTCAGGATCGGCTGCCTTGATAGTATGATGAGAGGAGGAAGGTGCGAGAGGGGGGGGGGTTAACTGCTATGTGTTGTGTGGCAGCAACTGCAGCAGCAGATGCAGCACTAGCTAAATTGTTTTGAATGTTACCCAGTTGGCTCTGGAGGACCTGATTCTGGTGCTGAAGGTGCCTCATTTGATCCATTTGGGTGGCAAGCAGTGTTCTGAGAAAGACACCCTGATCACCCAGAGATTCCCAGTATGCCTCAGGCAATTGGTCTGACATGATATAGAGGTGGAATGTGAAGAGAAGGGTGTGAGAGGTAGTCCTTGGTTAGCTTGATCTTCTGTTAGGGCGACGCTATTGACTAAGTCACAATGACAAGATAAACCTGTATTTATGAGCTGAAAGGGAATATTCCACCTGGTGTAGCGGTAATCCTCAGTTTATACAAGGTCTACTACCAAGAAATACATGTAAGCTCACCTGGTGTAGCGGTAATCCTCAGAGATCAAGCTGAGGAGTCACCATCACACCAGTCACAACCCTATGCCCTACTCCGGCGCTTATTACATAACCAAGAACGCGAAAAGGAGATCATGTAAATGGGAAAAGATCGACCAAACCCTGACACTTTGCCACTTACCTGCGGCCCTATTGTTTTATTCTTGGCCATTCCTTATTGTTCTATTCTTTCCCACAATCTCACCCACTTATACTTCATTGTCTTACCCTCGCATTATTCTATTCTAATTGCTGTGGATGTCAAGTCCGCAAAACCAAGTACCAGCTCACTCAGGAATACCGACCAACCAGCCCTTGCCCACATCATCTCACACTACCACGTGGCCTCGGCTCGGTACACCCGGTACATCGTATGGACCACTCCTCTCGTCCTATCCTCTTCATTGTTCCTTCACCCCCTATCCACTCCTTGACCCGTTTCTCCCAAACAACATGATGGCCACTCATTGTCCTGGCCACTGCCATTGTTTTATCTTGGGCCATCCTCTATTGTTCTATTCTCGCCCACCACTTCATTATCTTATTCTCAGCCATACTCTATTATTCTAATCTCGCTTACATTCCTTATTCTATTCTTGACCACTGTGGACAATGCCTCCATGTGGTTTCTTCATATCTTATTGTTTCCATTCCTTACGCCACCCTGTTCCACATCTTGCTTCTTAACTATATAAGTAGTGGGATGTAGGTAGATAGTTCCTCACTCAGAATATCAATTGGTTTGCACCCCTTTGTCCGTTTCCTATTTCTAAAGTCCTTCGCTTGAGCCGACGCCCTCGGCATCCTCACGAGGCTCCTCCCACTACCTAAATTAGTGGCACACATGGAACAGCAGGGCGCAACACACGAGCACGTTGAAGCCTAGCCACTCTGGAATGGTTTGCAGGACTTAACCAATATTTCGGCGTTACCGAATCCTGACAGTTCACTTATGTGGGCAGTAGTAGCTACCCATCCAGATATATCGTTTGCAGTTTCTTTACTATCACAGTTTTTAGAAAATCCAGGGATCGGTCACTGGAATGCAGTAAAGAGAGTATTTAAATATTTGAAGGGTACAAAAGAAAAGAAGTTGGTCTTAGGGAACAGTCAAGATGGCATAGTTGGATACTCAGATGCCGACTGGGCCTCACAAGATCATAGGCATTCCATATCAGCCTACATCTTTCAAATCGACTCTGGGAGCATCTCATGGAGCTGCCAAAAGCAAATGATCGTGGCACTCTCATCTACCGAGGCAGGGTTCATTGCAATGACTCATGCCACAAAAGAAGCCATCTGGCTCAAGAACTTTATAACCGAAGTTTTGCAACCAATAAAAAATCCTATAAAAATATATGCTGACAACGAATCAGCTATTACAATAGCTTATGGAAATCAGCAACACTCAAGGACAGAACACTTCGATATTTGACTCCATTTCATCAGAGATACAATTGAAGGGAAGAAAATTCAAATCAAATACCTCCCTACCGAATAAATGCTCGCAGACATCCTCACAAAGGGTTTAGCAGGACACAGAGTGAAGATCCTCACCGAAAAGCTCGGCATATATTGAGCTTGAGGGGGCATGTAGGGTGCAAACTTGCATCTCACCCCTGAGAGACCAATCTCAATATATTGTATTTATATATCGATTTTTATATCACTCTGTGCGCTTTTGAATTCTAAAATTTCCTCTCATTTGTTTGTATTTTTACCCTCAATATTGGGGGAGTTATTCATTCTTTTCTATATACTCACGTGCGCTTATACACATACCGCACGACGCGCATGGCCGGCTCCCTGGATAGGGACCGGCAGCCTGGCTCAAACCTTCAATAGGGTCAAGAGCCTGTTGTAGGATATATGCGGGTGAGACATCACTCGTGTATGCCTCCCTCCTCAGTGATTGACTACACTGAGGAGGTGAGTAGTATAGCATAATATACAGAGCCTCTCGACTGATTTTCTTTTATTTCTTTTGTAAGATAAATTACTGAGGTATATTTTCTGAATATATTCATAGTGATTGACTACACTGAGGAGATAAATTACTTAGACTGCTAAAGAAATTTTCAATCCTACTGTATATTTGCTCATAATCTCATCAATATACACATGCATATGACATGCACATGCCGAAACAAATGTGTCATACATGCATGCATATAACATGCACATGCTGACATGAACATTCCATATGCACATGGATGTGGCATACACCCAACACCTGTCCACCTATGGAAAAAACCATGGGTTGATGGGTTTGGGTTCCCTATGGGTTGCATGCAGGTCACCCACATTTGACCCATGGGAGACCCATGCCATTCTCTAGTGGGTGTAGCGGGGACACTTGGTTCAGGAAGTTGTTTGAAGTTGCTGGTCCCAACATGGAGACCTATAAGATAGGGTATATACCACACATGCTTTCAGAGAGGCAGAGGGTGGAAGAGACCAAGCCAACTGAGCAATGATCTCAAAGGGCCCAAGATATTTCTCAGATAGCTGTTTAGATGTTCTTAGAGTTTGGATATTATCAGACCTAACAAAGACTTTATCCTCAAAGGCTCCCTGCTCCTGAGTTTGTGATTGGGTCCTAAATCTTTTTCAAAACACAATTCTTCTGCACCACTCAGCCATATAAGAAGCTGCAGAGAAATATTTCAGCACCTTCAAGGACATTTGATAGTAACATATCTCAACTTTGATGGTTTGCTTTCACATGTACACAAGACTTACAGAGGATCGTCCAGAATACAATAAAATTTCTGTGGAACACCAAAAGTGGTGGGCTGTGGGACGGTAACAGTCATTGTGCGATATAAATATGGATGATGGCATACAAGAGACGATAACGTTACCTGTAGGGCAGCGAGCGAGAAAGCAAGTGGACTTATGTATGGAGACAATAAAAACTATGAGCATCCACAAAACTTCCGCGAAGACCACTGCTGAGTAGAACTTGTGAACACACCGCAACTCCAGTCCATTAGGCTTGTTTCTTTCACCAAGGCCCATAAATACGAGCCCTAAAATTGAGCCAAACCTACATAGTGAGAAATATTTGTGTTGATGATAACTTTTCAGGGTGATGGTACCATGGTGCACAGTTACTTTGATTATCAATGAAAACATGGCCGTGTCTGTCATCACCTGAGCCCTGGTGGTAAGCGCAACTTGAATCAGGCACTCCTTTGCGCTCATAGATGGAAGGAAATTTTTCTGTGTTAGTGAGGTTTCTACGTAAGATGGACCCCTGCGATATCATCTGACATACTTTTTTAAGTAGGTAATTCTCAGGAATGTGGAAGTATGTAGCCAACCCAATTGAGAAAACGATAGCGGAAAACACCCATGTGAAGCAGAAATTGAAGAAAATCACATCAGGCCTAGGCTTTCGTAGGATTATAGAGACCACGAGGAGGATCAGCAATCCAATGTGACCACCAACTATCTGCAATGCGAAGAATACGGATTGTTCTTGTCTGAGCTCTGAATATCTGCAAAATTAATAGATGGAGGTAATAACACTATGTTCGCGTATGGTTATTGGCAGAATTCAAGTTATTCAAAGTAGCAGATGGGTTTGATGTAAGTTGAAGTTGCACATCCATCACTGGGCCTCCCTGGAATTGACATACGTCTATGTAGGCTGTTTGGCAACGTGTCAGATATTTTGCATGAAGGCTTTATTATATGGACACAATTCCACACCATTAAATGCATGTTGCCCCTCTCCCAAACTTAGGAAATTCATGTCGCAGAGGAGATGCTTGGCGAAGTTCAGCATTTGAAGGTCGGAACATTGACATGATGAATCCACAAGAAAATTCAGACACCTATAGGCGTTATTTGGGTCATTTAAAGCCATAGACGAGCACTCCAGAATTTGTCAGTGGTAGAGGTAGGTCGATACTGAGGACTAGTTACATTTATTGCCTTTGTGCAGTCGGGAAGAGGGATAGACAGCTCGACTTAACATGGGAATGAGTATTCCGAAGATAATGTGCGTGTATGCACTTACAAACTTGACAGACCGCCGTAGAGACAAAGAGAAATAATTCAGCGATCCATATCATGGTAGCCAGTGGCTGAGAGACGAAAAGAGGCCTAATGATTGATTTGCTTTACAGTATAGTAGACCTCCTTGATACAGGATACCTCCTTGATACAAATTGATTTTCCAAGGTCAATTCTCATTCCAGTAATACAGAATCTTGCACATAGAATCTACTATATATAAGCAACATCTAAGCCAAACCACACAAGGGAGGGAGAAGAATTGCATTCAGGAGGAATTCTTTTTCATTTAAATTTACTCAATCTTGATAATATACAATCTTAAATCAGCCATTGCTCAAGTTTTCTGAGAGATTTTGTCATACTGTGTTCACATTAAGGAAGTGATGCATCTCCTATTGCTAATTACAAAAACTCCGAGTGGGATTTGACCTAAATTGACCTTAATCTGACCACAAAGATATTGGGGTTACCAAAGCATGACACGCGACATTTAATAATACATAAGCACATTCCCATCTCTTCTCATCATCAACAACGTATAAACTCCACATGAAAAAAGCACAATGCCAAACAGGAGTCTATCAGAGAATGTCAAGAATCAAAACAGGCACCATGCTAATGAGCAAAGGCTTTCTGATGCAGTTAAAGTGTACAAAGAGGGGCAGGGAGGTTATTCAACAAAGAAATCATTGCGAGAAGTTGCTCATGAATTTGGAGTGGACTTCAATACTCTCAGTAGATGCATCAATGATAAAGGATCATCAATGCTCAAATTCAATTCTACAAAAAGTTCAAGAGGAAAAAACTCTTGTCACATTTATCACAGTATCAGCCAGTCATGGGTTTCCCCTAACTCACAGACAAATTGAGCAGTCAGCAAATGCAATCCTCAAAACCAAAGAAGGTCCTTCCTTCACCAAAGTTGGAAAGAAGTGGATCTTTAATTTCCTTGGGCGTCATCATGAGGGGTTACAAATATACTGGACTAAACCTCTTGACACACAGCAAGCTAAATCATGGAACCCTGGTGCAGTAAAACCATGGTTCGACATTGTAGAGGAATTTGTTGTCAAACTAGGAATATGGCCAGAAGATATCTATGGAATGGATGAAAGTGGGTCTCCAACAGCATATGGAGCAAAGGAAAGGGTGGTAGGAGCCCGAGGAACAAAGACTCAACATAAGCAAGGAGGCGCAGATCGAGAAAATATTACAGCAATTATAACTATTTGCGCAGATGGAACAACAACAAAGTCAATGATTATCTATAAAGGAAAAAAGATGATGCAAAAATGGAATGACAATAATGTTTCTGAAGCACAGTAAGCTTTTTTTCAAAAAGTCTAGATGCAAACTAAATTCTTTGTTAGTATTGCACATTCTGAAAATGGATGGACAGATGGCAACCTTGCCTTTTAATGGTTAACTATGCTTTTTGACCCAGAAACAAAGGAGAAGGCTGGTGGCTGCAAATGTGTTCTCATCCTGGATGGCCATAGCTCCCATTACACTGCAGCATTTCTAGATTATGCTGGAGAAAATGACATAATAGTGCTTGGATACCCACCTCATTGCACTCATTCTCTGCAGGGTCTCGATGTTGTTTGCTTTGGAAAGATGAAGGAAACCTGGAATCAAGTCATAACCAACTTTGAGGAGGATAATCAAAGACCAGTATGCAAAAACGACTTCACTCACTTTTTTGGAATGGCATATAACCAGGCCTTTGATGAAGAAACTGTCAAAGCAGCATTTCGTGTCACTGGCATATACCCATTTAATCGTGATGCAATTTCTCCTACCCAAATGAAACCAAGCATGGCTACATCAACTAAAGGAGAGTTTCTTCTTCCCCAATCAAGTCCTGTCCAAGTTATTGTTGGGGCCTTTGACCCAAACCCATCAGAAAGCCACCTGGTTGCATCTACATCAACATCCAGTCCAAGCCATATTACAATAGACCACTCACCGACATCATCTTCACTGAAATGTGCACAAGATTGGCAAATAGACCCTGCCCTGTACACACCTTCAAAGAGAATGCACTCATTATACAAGGGACTTGCCTCTACATCATCTGGTTCATTCCTTGTTTCAGATGAACCCATCACCTCCTCAACACCAGTAATTGCACCTGTACTTGCTTGCCCACCATCATCCCTTCCTCAGCCAAACTGGGATCTTGCCAAAGCAAATCCTGTCAAAAAGTGGCACAGTCGTGAATTACTGGAACTCAAAATCATTGAATTACAAGAAACTGTCAACATGCCCAGCTTCAAGTCAAAGGCTGAGACATGCAAATTGAGGAGGAGCAGGCACAGCTAGTCCTACAGAACCTTGTCAAGCCCGCAACACCGAGTACCGACTTTCTCGGGAATACCGACCAACCGGCCCTCACCCGTATTATCTCGCACCACCGCACGACCTCTACTCGGTACATCCGGTACATCGTATGGACCACTCCCCTCGTACACCCCCTTCCATTGTTCCTTCAACCCCCTATCCACTCCTTTACCCGTTTCCTCCGAACAACATGACGGCCACTCATTGTCTTGGCCTTTGCCATTGTTTTATCTTAGGCCACCCTCTATTGTTCTATTCCCGCCCACCATTTCATTATCTTATTCTCAGCCATACTCTATTATTCTAATACCGCCTACATTCCTTATTCTATTTCTGATCACTGTGGACAATGCCTCCATGTGGTTGCCTCATACCTTATTGTTTCCATTCCTTACGCCACCCTGTTCCACATCTTGCTTCTTAACTATAAAAGTAGCGGGATGTATGTAAATAGTTCTTCACTCAGAATATCAATTGATTCGCACCCCTCTGTCCGCTCTCTATTTCTAAAGTGCTTCGCTCGAGCCGACGCCCTCGGCATCCTCTCAAGGTTCCTCTCGCTTTCCAAATTAGTGGCACACACGGAAGAGCGGGGCGCAATGCAAGAGCACGTTGAAGCCTAGCCACCCCGTAACGGTTTGCAGGACTTAACCGATATCTCGGCGTCACCGAATCTAGCAGCCAGAAAGGATGCACTGGTGGCTTTAGAAGATCAGTGGGTGGTGATAAAAGCAAACCATGAGAAGAATCTTGCCATTTGGGAAGAAGAGTGTCAACATTTGGCAACAGATGGTGTTCCAAAGAGATCATGGCCAAAAAAACCCACAAGAGGTCGCAAACCAAAGCTCCCCCCACAATTGAATGAAGATGAAAATGAGGAAAATGAAGAATGCAATGAAGAAATGGATGACTAATGACAACGGGCCGCAAATTCCACACGCAGAGAATTAGGTGTCACACTTGTATCAAGGACCTATCCACGTGACATTTTGACCTGTTGCACAAAAAAAAATTATTCTGCTGCAACAACAGGCTTTTTGCCCCTATAATATAGAGCAAAAATGTTCTCAAGACAATTCTCAGCTGTTATATATTTTTTTCAAGATTTAATCTACAAAATTCTAAGCTAAAATTGAGCTTAACTGAAATCTGTATCAAGGAGGTCTACTATACTGTATACATCATAATTATATAGAAGATCGCAAAAGTATCTCACTCGCGGTGAGAAGTGTACATTATGTCCACGGTTGGAATTCATGTTGTGTTGTGAGATTCCTATGTGATGATATCATTGAAGCTGTTACAACCTGAAAGAAACCCTTTTCCTCAGTCCTGACAACTATCATGCATAATTTCCTGAATCATGAGCCTACACTACTTCCATATCTGTATTTTTCCACCTTAAATTATCCTGATGGTGCAATATCTGTGAAAATAGACACTCTGCTTGGCTCCGCACATGCAGCGGACACAAAAGGCTCGACTCAACTGAGATCCGACGTTAATTCGAGTCACACTCAGAAATCACACAGGGGAAATGAAACAATATAAACTCAAGTTGTTGGTTTAGCTGAAACAGACAGCTGACTGGATAAGCCACTTATACAAAGATGAGTACCCTATCGATAGTGGTAACGCATGTTACCTCAGTGACACATCCATGTCATGGATTGTAGGACATGCATTCAAGCTGCTTTGCACGTCAATTCAAAGACTACAGAGAAGAAATTGAAATATGAAGGCACAATCATGGTACTAGTGCATGGGCTTGAATTGCAGAATATGGACCAAGGGACTGAAAAACTCACTGTTATTCCTGCTTGACAACCACATTCTGGCAGTGTTGAAATTTCGGTTGTGCTGAGCAAGGACCACAGAAAGAGCAACTGATTGGCTTGAGCGGAGGCAATGGCTTGTTGCAAATGTTGGGAATATTGTGAGTTTGCACCACAACATGCCATGTGATGTGTCTGCATTACATAAGTGATGCTGTAGCTAAAAAATTTCCCTCATCAAATTATAACCATCACCTGTGTTTCATACTGCATGCTTCAGGGGAAATTCAACATAATTAGACCACACCCGTATTGGATAACTCGAGTGTACTGACTCATCCTCTTACTCACCTTCTTGAAAACCGCAAAACCATACTTCATCCAAATTACCCCTGTTATGTCTGAAGACCGTGATCCAACATTTGCTGCCCTTACCAATGGCAACTATGCAGAATGGGAGATACATATGGAAGCAGACTTGGTGGAATGAGGACTGTGGGAATATGTTTTTGGGATGGTTGTGAAACCAGAAGGTGATATGGTTGGTGCCAGGAAGGCTGTTGCAGAGTATGAGATGAAGATGAGGCAGACCAGGGCCAGGATGATCAAGAGGGTCACAGCTAGTCAGTTGCCCCATATGAAGGATCTCGACCCTGTGAAAAGCTAAAGATAAAACTGTTTCAGTCTTCACAGCAAAGACTCAATTTCTATTTGAAGTAACTACCTAAAGATAAAACTGTCTATGACAAAATTGTAAGTATTTAGAAATAACACATAGAAGGCTTTAGTACTCACTTCAGTCTTCGCAGCAAAGACTGAAGTGAAGGGCCATTCTAGCTAACTACTTATATGAAAAGTGAACAATAGGAAACTAGATAATAGATGTGTGGACAATGGAATCTTGGACAATGGAATGAAAGAATGGTAAAAGAGAAACAAAGGAAAGTTATTCTATTCCACACCTATAGCCACTCATATTTGCTCGCTGTGGTAAGTGCCTGGTCTGAATGCAATCTTAACAGACCCAAAGAAGGTCTGGGCAGAACTTTGGCATGTCCATCAGGCTCAAGGCTTTGGTTCGAAGCTGGCAATGCGGCATGCATTCATTAATGCAAGGATGAAGATCAACAAGTCTCAGGAGGTTGTGGATGTAGAAGCAATGAGACTTTTAATCTGTAGATGGGTCTGGCAGATAGGGTTTCCTGGGGTTTTCCCATGCTATTATATCAGAGAGTCGATGGGAGAATGAGGGGAATATTCCTATAGATTTCCTGTGATTTTATCTATATTTATCACTAGGAAAAGTATTGTTCTATAGTGAATCTACTGGGAGCTCAGTCCTGGGTTTACTCTCCGCTTAGGCGCCGATCTGGGAATCTGGTCTGGGCACCAAAGCACAGGTTTGTAGACTTGTAGTCCTCCCATAAGTTAGATATAATAACTAGTAGTATAATATAATAGTATGATGTTGGAAACCCAACTGTGACCCAGCCTTGCTGTACGATGAGTTTTTGTTGTTCTGCTCCTAAATAGGAAAGTGCGCTCGGTACTTAACATTCTGGTTCAGCATGAGGCAAAGATATTCGAGCATAGCCTAAGGGCTAGTGTGATGGGGGGCAATGATATAAATATAATTGCTTATTATACTACTACAAATCACTAGTACTTTATATAAAGTAGGAATCCTATTTATAAGTGAAAACTTCACAGAGTGAAGTTAGAAGCCGGCCTAATGCGGCCGTGCGCGTGGTACATCTGCATATATGCGGTGGGAATGATATAGGACGAAAACTTCACAGGGGAGAAGTTGGAAATAGCATAGAATATAAAATAGAATGAATAAGAAACCACATGCCAGTAAATCTCCTTCCCAACATGTCCAGATGAGGTGAGCCGGCCCTTGGGGCTAGGTATGGGGCCGGGTAGAGTGTGGTGCAAAACCCATTCCTAAATCCACAAAAATATTCGTGAATGCTCTTCATAGTGTATGGAGCTTCGTTGTAATGCTGCACCTTGATTGGGTAATGGTTGGGGGAGATATTCCGGTTATAGTGTAGAAGATATATGTAAAATGACTTAATAGTCCCTGGTTCTAACACACCCCTTCAAACTTGTTTGTCCCAATGCCTGAGTGTATTGGCAAATGAGTTTTCTCATAATAGAACCGCTCTGATGATGCTCTGGGTGAATGGGAATTGTTGTGGGGATGTGTGGCAACTGTACATATATGCACCCCTTGAACGAGTGCAGGGCTTGTAGAGTCTAAAATAAAACTTGCTCCCTCTCTGGAGGCTTTCTCTATATGTTCCCCTTGATATACCTCTAGTATACATTGTTCCTATTTGCAAAAATAAAACATTTGTTTCCCACTTGTGTCCAGTGGCTTGAAAACCTCCTGGACATGATGTGTTCCATGTCTGATGGCTGGGAAAGGGTACTGTGTAATATATGGACGAGGGGATGCATGTTGCTGTGTGTGAATCGAGTGGGGATGTGTTGTGAGTGAGTTTTTGGAAAGTAGCCATCACGCAGGTCGTTTGCCTTACGCGTTCTCCTGCAGGCTTGGCGTCCCATTTGCGTTGACCATGTGCATTTTGTTCTCACGTCTCTGCAGGTAATTTGGTAGCAAAAATGTCCTGTAAAACAATATCTCCCCTGCATTCCCATATGCATGTGACTGCATCACATGATCCCTAACCGGAGGTTCTGTGTCATCCGCCATCATCTCATTCGATGGCAGTGGCAATTCTGAGCTAACGCTATGACTGGGGCTCTGCTAGCCGTACGATAGACTCAAGATCTGAATATCTTTGGCCTCGACTTGGTTATGTGCAGTGTCCAGCCACCTCAATGTTACAATGGATCTCGCGGTCTGCGCAGGGTTTACGGCAGCTTGCTTTGATGGCTCTGCCTTGACGATGTCAGCTGCAATCGACTCTTTGAGCAGTATGCCCTCATGTTTGTGTTGTGCACCACAATGATGTGCATGCCTGCTTGATCCACATCCGGCTCTTTCGCTATGGTACATGGCCCCTGTTCATCGCTGCCCTTTGGCGGTGTTATGACGGTGTCCTCGATTGGCATGGGGTATGTGACTGGTGATGTGATGATAGATGATCGATCTATGTCCAGCTCCCCAACCTGCAGTCCCTCGTTCAACATGGGATATGTGACTGGCAGCCTCAGTGGCTCAATCTCAATCATGGTCTTGTTCACATGGCCAGTTTCAATGGGATTTGCAGGTACATTGTCTGCGACCTTGTCCATGTGCTCCTCTGGCAATGGGTAAGTGCCTTGCACCTTCTCATCCACCCCTTCACTGATGCTCCTCTCCATCCTCTCCATGAAATCATTCTCGATGTCTTCATCCTTCTCCTCTCTCTCTCTCTCCTCCATTCCAGCTTCCGACATTTCTGGTTCTGGGTGGGCGATATTGTCTGTTATCAAATGCAGCAAGTGCCTTCGTATCCAGGCCCTGGTGAGGTGCTGTCGCCATTTGCACAGTATGTCCTTCCTTTGTTATCCGGTGTCATTTTTGCACTGGTTGTCTGGTTTGTTTCTTTTCCTTTGATCACTTTCTACCCATTTTCTGCCTGCTCCTGCCGCTCCTGCTCTGCCTTTGCCTTTGCTTTCTCCTGCTCTTCTTGCTCCTGCTCCTCCACCCACTTCCGCTCGTGCTCCTCCCATTCCTCCTCTGTTCTCCCTGTCTCTTCTTTCTCAGGTATGCTCTCTGGCTCCCGTATGGCTGGGCTCATTGATACGGCTGCGTAATATGTCTGCAGATGGGGGATGGCAGTGTCCAGCTGGTACTCTCTGTTCGATGATGCGGCGACTGCAGTAAACGAGTATCTATTTCCTTGCTTCAAGTTGTAAATGATTACTGACCCGTTTTTGGATAGTGTAATGTGGCTCCACATAAAAGTAAGCTCTGCATTCCTCTCAGTTAACCGTTCTACTGACAACACATTCGTGGCTCGTTCCGGTGTATAGATGACATTGGTGAGTGTTACATTTACGTCCGGTATACCACTGTGCTGATCTGACAACAGCATAACCCTGACTGTGCTGATATATGAGTTGGTGTCCAGGTAGGTGAACAAGCTGTAATCCCTGCACGTGTGATTGGCCGCTGACAAATCTAATTGCCATGTATGCGGCTTGACTTCGACCTGGTAGTAATGGTAGGGGTCCTGCATTGTAGCTAGGCCTGTGCCAGTAGATAGAGGATGTGTATGTGCCTTGTAGTGTGTAAGGTCATGGAATATAATGGGTCCCGGTTGCTTTTAGACTCTGTTTGAATGACCTGATATTAATGGAAAGAAAGACCTCTTATTCAACTGGCTGGCTCAATCTGTAGACCAGATGAGACTTTTAATCTGTAGATGGGTCTGGCAGATAGGGTTTCCTGGGGTATTCCCATGCTATAATATCTGAGAGTCAGTGGGACAATGAGGGGAATGATTCCCTAGATTTTCCTGTGATTTCTATAGTATTTATCTACTGGAGCTGATTCCCAGGTTTACTCTCTGCTTAGGTGCCGTACTGGGAAACTGGCCTGGGTGCCAAAGCGTCGGTTTATAGATTTGTGGTTCTCCCACAAGTAAGATATGATGTGTAGTAGTATAATATAATATAGTGATGTTGGAAACCCAACTGTGACCTGGCCTTGCTGTACGACAAGTAGTTGGTGCTCTAGTTCCAAATAGGAAGTATGCAATCAGTGCTTAACCTTCAGTCAGTGCGAGTGATAGATTTATAGTTGTAGCCTAATGGCTAGTGTGATGGGGGGCAACGATATAAATATAATTGCTTATTATACTACTACAAATCACTAGTACTTTATATAAAGTAGTAATCCTATTTATAAGTGAAAACTTCACAGAGTGAAGTTAGAAGCCAGCTGTCAAGTCCACGTTCCAAGACCCATCTGCCGGCAGTGCCGACCGAGCAATTATTCTATATCCACGACCAAGTGCCCGCATTGCCTGCGTAACACTTGGTGCGCCGGTCCCGGCTCGGCACATCCGCCATCCACACTCCTCGGTTCGTTTCACCTCAGGACTCCCTGTCCTTGTATTATCTTCGGACGGAACCCCATTGTTTTATACTCGGCCACTCCTTATTGTCCCATCCTGAGTCACGCCCCTATTGTCCTGTCTTTTATTGTTCTGTCCCCGTTTTGCATTCCTTGTTCTAATTTTGTTCGTTGTGGACAACAACCACATGCTCTGCATACCTTGTTGTCCCACATTCCTTATTCCACATGTCGCTTCTTAACCTATATAAGTAGGACATGCATGTACATACTTCCTCATTCTGGGTATCGACTAGGCTTAGGCCCTTCTACCTTCTTCTCTCCTGTTAAGTCCTCGACTCGGGCCGGCATCTTCAGCATCCCCCTGAGTATCTGTCTGTTGCAAATACAGTGGCACGCATGGCAAGTAGGGTGCAACGCACGAGTACGTTGAAGCCAACGCCACTACTCTTGGCCTGCAGGACTTGGCCATAGTCTGCCCGACCTTTCGACAACACCCCTCAGCAGTACCGAAGTCTGTCAGTATCCGACTCCTGACACCAGCGTAATGCGGCCGTACGCATGGTACATCCGCATATATGCGTTGGGGATGATATAGGATGAAAACTTCACAGGGGAGAAGTTGGAAATAGCATAGAATATAAAATAGAATGAATAAGAAACCACATGCCAGTAAATCTCCTTGCCAACATGTCCAGATGAGGTGAGCCGGCCCTTGGGGCTAGGTATGGGGCCGGGTAGACAGTGTGGTGCAAAACCCATTCCTAAATCCACAAAAATATTTGTGAATGCTCTTCACAGTGTATGGAGCTTTTCTGTCATGCTAAACCTTGATTGGGTAATGGTTGGGGGAGATATTCCGGTTATAGTGTAAAAGATATATGTAAAATGACTTAATAGTCCCTGGTTCTAACAGTAGAAACCATGGCATCGTGGATTGGCAGGGTGAAAGGCATGCATTTTGGACTAGAGGCCATTGGAGTGGATATGACTGACGACAATGTTATCCTCGTGCTCACAAATGGACTACCTATGGTCTACAACCAAATCATCATCATGTTGGATGCTGCTCATCCAGAAGATATCACACTTGAGAACATTATCACTTGGCTTGCAAATGAAGAATGACAACAGGAGATTGAGGTTGTCAAAAGGGAAGATGAAAAGGCCAAACTTGGAGAATCTGCACTTGTTGCCAAGAAAGGACGTGATGTCTCAGAGATTGTCTGTTTTGGTTGTGGGAAGAAAGGACAATTTTGCTCTCAATGTCCAGAGAGGAAAGAGGAGACAGCTGCTGTTGCACATGATTCCAATGAGTTATTTGCCTTTTAATTTCTGTGGTGCTTCATTCAAGAAGGTGTGTTGGGAATATTGCAAGTTCACACCACAACATTCCATGTGACATGTCTGCATTACATAAGTAATGCTGTAGCTAAAAAATTTCCCCGTCAAATTATAACCATCACCTGCGTTTCTGTCAAGCACCCATACCGAGACCCATCTATTTGGCATTGCCGACCAAGCAATCATCCTATATCCATGACCAAGTACCCATGTTGCATGCATGACACTTGGTATGCCAGTTTTGGCTCTGACAGTTTCGTACTGTGTGCTTCAGGGGAAATTCAACAGCAAACAGATGAGGAATTACAAAGTCTGTGTGACTAATGTTACATTTCAACCAATGCACAGATGCTGATCAAATTATTCCAACAGGCACAATGTACAGGAACTGGTGTTGGAGTTTGGGCTGTGGGAGGTGATATGTCACATGTCACATAAGGTCATTTAAGCCGGATTAGGAGAACAAAGGGCATCGATATGTATATAAGCTACAGTATTTACAAGAAAATAGATTGTTGGTCATACCTTCCACCCTTATCTTCCTATCAAATTACAACAACTGGGAGAAGCTGTCCATAGTGAAGAATATCCAGGGTTCTGCATCACCTATTGATCACTTGCCTACAGATAAATCCATGCCTACCCCTATCATTGTGCTGACACCATTACCTGCAGTGGCGGTAATTACAGAATTGAAACAAATCTCAATTCACATACGGTGGTCGTCAATGTCCCAGAGAAGTATTGAGGGTGGTACACAAGCCACGATAGCGTTACCTGTAGGGAAGAGAGCGAGAAATCAGGCAAACAGATGCACCGAGAAAATAAAAGCTATGAAATCCACAAAATTATCATGAAGGGCAGTGCTGGCTAGAAGTTGTTTGTTGAACGCACCGCAGCTCGAGTCCATGTTTCTTTTCGCAAGGTCCACGAATATGAGCCCTAAAATAGAGCAAGATCTTCATAGTGAGAGAGATTTGGGTTAATAATAAAATTGGAGGCTAATAGTGCAATGGTGCATAGTTACCTTTATGATCAATGCACACATAGCGGCGTCCGTCATCACCTGAGAGCCGGTGGTAAGTGCACCTTGAATTAGACATTCCTGTTCTGAGCGGATAAATGGAAGAAACAATGATCCAACAGTCATAAAACCGTTGGAGGTGGTAGATGGACCCCTGGGATACAAACTGAGATACTCTTGTAAGTAACTAATTTTTGGGGATATGGTAGCATATATCTAACCCAATTCAGAAAACGATAGCGGAAAACACCCATGTAATGCAGAAATTGAGGAAAACTGGGTTTTCGTAGGAGTGTAGAGACCATGAGGAGAATCGGCAATCCAGTGTGACCACCGACTATCTGCAATGCAAAGTATACGGATTGTTCTTGCCTGAGCTTTGAATATGTGCACAATAAATAGATGAAGGTATTGATGCTATGTTCGCGTACGGTTATCAGCACAATTCAAATTATTCAAAACACCCATTTCGTCCAGTCTAAGTTGGAGTTGCAGATTTATCACTGGGGTTCCGTAATATTGACATATGTCCCTGTAGACTATGTAGCAAGGCGTCAGATATTTCATGAAGGCTATATGAGATCCAGGAAAGCTAACACCATTGAATGAATGCTGTGTGTATCCGAAATATGTTGTAGGAAAACCGTTTGCGAATAGAAAAAAAAACTCAGATATTCTCAGCATTTGACTGTTGGAACATTCTCATGAACTCAGAAAAGGGAAAATGCACATCTCGATCATGGTGTAATATCCGATAGAAAAAAATGAATAAGAAAATAAACACTGGTCCAGGCTCTGCAGACTCGGCAGACATGAAAGACTTTACTCAACTGAGATGCGACGCTATCTCGGGTCGCACTCGGAATAATTCACGAGGGAAAACAGCACGACATAAACTCGGGTACTGGGTCAGGCTGAAAATGAGCATTAACCTAACAATATAAACTACCTACTTAAAGATGAATTCCTAGGAGATCACTAACTAAATTCATGTGGCAGCAGTGACGCATCGGTAAGTTGCGGATAGCGCGAGATCCAAGCTGCTTGAAAAAATCATGCTGTCCAGTTTCCAACGATATCACCATCATAGATCGCCCTGAGTTGAGCCCCCTCTAATCAGTAGTAACCACTGTTCATGCATCTTGACCATCTGAGTCTGATGGATATTGCTGCGTACACCCATTCAAGTATACCTGCACCCATCCTAAGCGTTCCCAGCAGGTTTATTCATGAACTCACAGTCGACGTCGCCTCCATGTTTGCGATCGATATTCAGAAGTCTACCCCCCTACCAATCTCAATATAATTGATACTTAATCTGAGGACTTTAATTGAAAGGCGAAAGGCAGGAATTTGAACCATTTAGTTGCGTATAGAAAGAAGGAAAAGAGCAGAACTGCAGAGGGATTGACTGGTAGAGCGACCTTCCTGTGTCAAACCGGAAAGAAGTAGGATCTGACTCCAGTTGATTGGGGAAATATGATAGATACCTCTGTGTAGCTAGCCCTGGCGATGTAGTGTAACATACGGCTAAACTGTGCGCGTTTTGCGGTGACGTTGGACAAAGTGATGGATCATCCAAGCTTAATTAACAATACACAGCGAGAATTGCCTTCAAGTTGAGATAGGATGTATGTGGATGTGCATCTATGATCAGAAGGAAGAACAGAAAAGGCATCTAAGGCACCCCTAGAGCTGTACCGAGCCCTTGAAAGGACTCAGGGCTGGGACTCAAAATATGGGATGTAGAAGGGGGTTTGAATACATATACAGAACCTCAGCTTGTAGAAGGAGCTGTATTAATGTAGGTACCTTGAGATAAAGACCTGTGGTAAAATGGATGGGGGTATGGCATGGGATGAATAGCTAGATTTGTAAAATCAAGTACTATAACTACAATCTGTGGTATTCCAAATCTCACAGGATGAGCACAATGATGGTGTCAAATGACAGGTGTTAGAGCACCAGGTATGAGAATATCACTTTGATGAACTGGTGTTTTTCTCTACACTATGGGTAGACTTTATACAAATGTGGTACCTATGTCCCATAGCTACAGATCAATGGAAAAATAAGACCTTATGGATGAAGGAAATAGGTCCCTGTGATCAAGTCCATACTTATGTTTGTGTGCACATGTTAAGTACATCCTACCAAGCCTCCATTCACTTGGTCATACCAGCCAAACATTCTTACCATCTAATCCCACCTACAAGTGACAAGCCATTCTTCACTAGTACATGGTCTCAGCTCAGTACATTCAGTTCACACTCACTCCATTCCATTCCATTCTGTTGTGATGAGGGGGGAAGATAGAAGAAGAGGGGGAGAAGGAGAGATTGGGAGTGGGCATATGCAGGTTAAACAGCTGAGGAACATAGAGGAAGAGGATCCAGAACACATAGACAGTTATTAAGAAACCATAGACAAAGTACTGATATGACTCACATGATATTGCAACCTGAATCAGATGAACAATGTTGTTTTATATGTTAAGCACCCATGGAGCCAGAGGAGCAAAGGGGGCATAGGGACAGGATCAGAGGGCAGAACATGAAAGGGAAGAGTAGGATTAGCAAAAGAGAATTCTGCAAAAGATATAGGAATGGACTCATGCAATAGGGAATGACACATGACCATACTGGGGTACATATATGCAGCTGTTGAGGAGGAGATGACAAGATTAGAGGATTTTCCGATCAGGATAGGACTTCAGACATGGGCACTCACCACTGATGAGGAAGATTTAACAGTACAGAATAATTCAGTAGGTCACACAGTTGATGACATGGAGGAACCATTAAAAAATAGGGCATCAACCCTGCATCCAGATTGAGAACACTGTCACTGCATTGGGAAGACATTGTTGTATCATTGTATGGTTCATTTATGTATAAAAACTGAGCAGCTACAGAAATGAACACTAGTCTCAGTCTCATTTGTCTTTCAACTGATCAATATCTTTGATGCCTGTGTGCACAATCAAAGTTTCTAGCTGGCATATATTTTGATCATCTTATGAAACACCTGGACTGGGTGGGATAATGTTTTTAGGTGTAGTACATTGTACCTACCCTGTTTTCTCATGTACACTTCTGCACAAATACCCTACAGTTTATATCACTGTCCTACTAACTGTGCACCACCACCCTAGACTGGCACCAAAAGCCATTGATACACATCAGGCATACCACTGCATATATAGAGTTGCTAAGCCATGTACACACAATAAAAATACAAAAAAAAACATATCAACCAATTTGCACATAACAACACTACCATTTTCCCTGGCTTTCAAATAATGCATTCCATCTTCCATCCCTTGCTGCTCCCACTTATTGTGTTATGTGTTTTGTTTCTTTTTTTCAGTATGTTTCTATGCTTGGCAACCTGACCAAATTCTCCATATCTTGTGTCCATGTCTTATCCTTTTGCATACATTTCTTGTGTTACCCTGTAACATATCAAGGTCATTCATCCCCATTTCTTTGACTTTATAAGTAGCATATTTTATGTATGTATTTCTTTGTTCAGAAGATCAACACAATTAGACTTGTATATCCTCTAAGCCTCTCTGTCCTTAGTCCACATTTGGGCTGACACCCTTGGCACTCTCCCAAACAATCCTCCCGAAATACAGTGTCCTCACAGAAGTAGGGCACAATGCAAGAGTATGTTGAAGTCAGCCAAATCTACTTGGCTCATTGGACTGGGCCAAACCATGCCAGCATCGTGTTCAAGGCACTATTACACAAGTGCTCAGTTTATGCAGGCTTGGCACTTTCAGTGCTTTTACAGCACAGGGATGCCACTATGGGTTACTAGTCTAAATTAAACTTTTCTCTGCTCTGTATTTCTCTCTACTCTGTATGAATGTAGCCCTTATGTTAGTTTATATAATGTTGTGGATCTAGAAACAGTTGAATTATAGTTTACTTAACTTTGGAGGAGGACAAGGGAAATAGAGAGAATAATGTTTTGGGAATTAATTTGATTGTATTTATTATTCTAATACCTGATTTATTATATAGTAAATTCATCTGTGCACATGCCTTCCTAGACATGCATTGGTATTGACATATCCTTAGCAACGTGCATGTAAGTATGTAACCCAAATATGGTATCTGTGTGACACAGCTACGATACATGTGTGAGGCAGATACAGTGTATGTGGTTGTGATGTTCCAGCAATAGATGTAAATTGCATGGCTGGGAATACTGAGTGGGGGAGAGGGGATATCCTTTCTGAATCTACAACAGTAGACACTATAGTAGTATAGGCACCTTCATGTAACTATGAGGTTTGTCTTAGCAACCACATCCTCCATCTGTGTCAGTGTCTCTTTCCTTGTAATATTACAGAACCCCAGTGATAAATGGGCAATTCCAACTTACACTGGATGAAACAGCTGTTTTGAATAGTTTGAATTCTGCCAATAAACATATGCAAACATAACATTAATACCACTATTAATTTTGTGTACAGATATTGAGAGCTCAAGCAAGAACAATCCATATACTTTGAATTGCAGATAGTTGGTGGTCACATTGGATTGCTGATCCTCCTCATGGTCTCTACACTCCTAGAAAAACCCAGGCCTGAGTTAATTTTCCTCAATTCCTGTATTACATGGGTGGTTTCCACTATCATTTTCTCAATTGGGTTAGCTATATGCTACCATATTCCCAAAAATCGGTTGCTTACAAGAGTATGTCAGAATATATCGCAGAGGTCCATCTGCCACATCCCAAACAGTTTTATGACCATTGGATGATTGATTCCATTTATCCGCTTAGAAATGGTATGTCTAATTCAAGCTGCACTCACCACTGGCTCTCAGGTGATGACGGACACTGCTATGTTTGTCATCTAGGCAACTATGCACCATAGCACCATTAGCTTCAAAATTTATCATTAACCAAGTATCCTATATGATATTCTATCTGTCCAATAATAAACTAGGGTTTCTTGCAGTTAGGTACCTGTTTCATCACTGCTGATATCTAAAACAATCTCTAACCTTCAGTCATATCTGCACTTGTAATAACATAAATTACATGATCCTAATGAAGGCATTTTCACGGTGAGTCACCATCACTGGTAGAGGTGCAACACTCCAGTACTTTCATCAAATCTCCTTTCATTATAGCACTGAGAGTTTGTTAGATGCACAAAGGGACAAGCTTCTATGTGAAGTTCATGTGGATCTCGCATGGTTGTCAAATGGACATGTGTGAACAACTGTCATACACAAATATTCTACTGATACTGCATGGACTTCTTGTTATATATCAATATGAAACTTGTAGAAATATGAGGAATGTCTCACTACAATTGAGTGTCCCTAAATGTTTGGTTTGGCAATTACTGTCTCCAATGCACTCAGTGACCACTCAAATGGCATAATCTTTTCAACACTCCCCTGCGGTTGAGCCGTTGACTATTACACCGTGTCAATTGCATGAAAATGACACGTCAATATGGCAGTGATGTTGGGTTTTGTGCCTACAGGTTAAACATTGAGGTGACATTCATGAGATGAAAGGTGTCTTCAGATGCCACCAAACTTCGGACGAGGAAATATATCCCATCACTTGATTCTATGCATTTAAACTATTTAACTTAGGTCTGTTCCCGGATCTGCCTATCCATGGACGTCGTCTCTTCCATACAGGTCTTGTGTCACTGCCAACAGACAGTATGTTCATAACTGTTTGTGAATAAGGTTGTCATAATGGTCAACTATTAAGGAAGTCAGTAGCTTAATTTAAACGAATTTCCGTGCAAGAACTCTACGATATCAGGTACTCAATTGTCCTTTCCTCAATCTTTCGAGCGTTTCACTAAATGTTAATTAACAACAGGGGCAGTGCTTCTAAGGTCTTTATGATGTGAGTATCAAGTAGGCAATGTTTAAATATCTCAGAGTGCATAATTGAACACATGTAGAGTACGAAAAAGAACCTGCTAGAGACAGGAACAAGGTCCAAATAGAAAACAAGTTGAACTGAGGCACCCGGATAGAAACAATTTTATTCAACCTTGACAATATAGATAGCGAAACAATGTTTTCCATGGAAGATCGAAAACCTATGAACAAGCGTCTCTCTTGACTATCTCTTCGTCTAGTGTGATATCCAACACGGAATTAGACCTGTCGATGTTTTCTGGAAGCTTGGGATCGGGACTAGATGTTGTCTGAATTCCCGGAAGCGGCTTGCGCCAGAACATTAATGCATCAATAAATTCCTGTGAAAGGAGTTCTAGGGGCAGTCGACGGGGATAAGGATCTGGTGCCTACCTTGCTAGCAGCAAATATGATAAATGCAACGAGCGGGCCTGTCACAAATTGGATCAATACACAAACAAAGGCCATGAATTTCAAAAATCTGAAGTGACGCACTTGCAGCTTGCAGGAAGTCAACCCAGATGTGGGTACTGCAATTACCACTGGTCCAACAGGCGCCCATGCTCTCTATAGTTGTCGTATATGCTCTGTGGTAATGTGCATGCAATACGGCGCATGTTAACATGATCAAATTAGACTCCAAGGCACAGCAGTGACTCAGAAAAGGTTTTAAAACGCACACAGCGACGACAAGACGATATAAGCAAAATATTATAACCCGAAGGACGAGAGACAGTGAGATTCGTCGGGCCTTGTCTGTACAGTTGCGAAGAAGGACCCAGTGACGACACAGAACGTGGATGATGCACCCTTTCAATACATTAACCAAAATATAAACAGATAACGGAGGAAAGCCACCATCAAGAATAAGAGTAAGAATCAAGATGACAAGCATAATTCTGTAGGTAGAGAAATAGAAACTTCTAGAGTACCATAGCTCAGTTTTGATGGTTTGGTTCGGCATGTATATATAACTTACGGCGAATAGTTGGAAGATTTTCCCAGCACGCAGTAAAATGTGTCTGGATAACCAATGGTGTCTGGCTGTGGAGACGGTAACAGTTATTGTCCGATATAAGTATGGAAAATGGCATACAAGCCACGATCACGGTACCTGTAGGGCAGGGAGCGAGAAAGCAAGTAGGCCTATGTATGGAGACATTAAAAGCTATAATCGTCCACAGGACTACCATGAAGACCACTGCTGAGTAGAGCTTTTTGGTTGAACACACCGCAGCTCGGGTCCATTTGGCTTGTTTCTTTCCCCAAGGTCCGTAAATACGAGCCCTAAAATCGAGCCAAACCTACATATTGGCAAATACTTGTGTTAATGATAGGTTTTGAGGGTGATGGTCCCATGATGCACAGTTACCTTGATGATCAATGAAAACATGGCCATGTCCGTCATCACCTGAGCCCCGGTGGTAAGTGCAGCTTGAATCAGGCACTTCTTTCCCCTCATTGATGGAAGGGAATTTTAAGCTGTAGCTATATCCACGTTTGAGAGAGATGGACCCCTGTGATATAATCTGACTTACTCTTGTAAGCAGCTAATTCTCGGGAATATAATAATATGTAGCAACCCAATTGAGAAAACGATAGCAGAAAACACCCATGTAATGCAGAAATTGAGGAAAATCATCTCAGGCCTGGGTTTTCATAGGAATATAGAGACCATGAGGAGGATCGGGATTCCAATGTGTCCACCAACCATCTGCAATGTGAAGTATACGAATTGCTCTTGCCTGAGTTCTGAGGATCTCAAAAATTAATAGATGCATGTATTAATACAATGTTCGCGTACGGGTATCAGCATATTTTAAGGTATTCAAAGTAGCAGTGTCGTTCGGTGTAAGTTGGAGTTGCACATCTATCACTGGGGCTCCCCGGAATTTACATATGTCTCTGTAGGCTGTTTGGCGACTTGTCAGATATTTTGCATGAAGGATTTATTATATGCAGGCAATTTCACACCATTAAATAAATGTTGTATCTGTTGTAACCAAGGGGGTATTTCCCCACATCTCAGTCATCGCATTCTCTGTATACACCGTGTTTGTGTCACGCGCTGTCACATGCAAACCATATCGGGAACACATACGCGTTGTGATCAGCGCGTCAATTCTCACGCGTCTCTGGGAAGGGACGTGCGTAGAGGGGTTTACTATATAATAAAACCATGTACTAGAATAATAATCACACATATTTTCTATCCCATTTCCCCATTTTCTGTTTCACTCTCAGAATCAAGTAAACTATAACTCAACTGTTTCTAGAGTATCTCTCCTAAATCTACAGGGAATGGCTCGCAGAGGAGAGACGTGGTCATGCCCAGCATTTCAAGGTCGGTACATTGACATTTGAACCCTACAGGAATAAACGGGCAGGTAAAGGTGTCATTTGTGTAATTTAAATCCTTAAACGAGCACTCCAGAATTTGTGAGTTGTAGAAGTAGGTCGATAGCGAGGACTGGTTACATTTATTGCCTTTGTGCCGTCGGGCAGAGGGATAGATAACTCAACTTAACACGTGAATTAGTATTCAGAAGATGATACGCACTTATGCACTTACAAACTTGACAGACCGCCGTAGAGACAAAGAGAAATAATGCAGCGATCCATATCATGGTAGACAGCGGCTGAGAGACGAGCAGAGGTCTAATGACCGATTTGCTTTATACATCATAATCATATGGATAGATCGCGAAAGTATCTCAGTCGCGGTGATGAGTGTACCTTATTTCCACGGTTGGACTCTATGCGATGATATCATCGAAGCTGATACAACCTGAAAAAATTCTTTTTCCTCGGTCCTGACCACCATGATGCATAATTGGCTGAATCGTTTATACTACTTCCATATGCATATTGTTCAAGCTTAAATTATCCTGCTGATGGTGTATTATCTGTCAAAATAGACACTCTGCTTGGCTCGGCAGATACGGCAGGCACGAAAGATTCGACTCAACTGAGATCCGACGTTAATTCGAGTCGCACTCACAGATCACAGAGGGGAAACGGCACGACGGAAACTCGAGTCATGGGTTTGGCTGAAACCGACAGCTTGGCTGGAGAAGCTACTTATTTAAAGATAAATACCCCATCGATAGGGGTAACGCATGTCGCCTCAGTGACACATCTGTGTTGTGGATTGTGGGACATGCATGCAAGCTGCTTTGCGCGTCGATTCAAATACCATAGTGAAGAAATGGAAATCCGAAGGCACGATCATGGGACTAGTGCTGAATTGAGGAATATGGACCAAGGGACTGAAAAACTCACTGTTATTCCTGCTTGACAATCACATTCTGACAGTGTTGAAATTTCGGTGTGCTGAGCAAGGAGCGCAGAAAGAGCAACTGTTTGGCTTGTGCGGAGGTAATGGCTCGGTTCAAACAGATGAGGAATTAGAAAGCCTGTGTGACTAATGTATGTGACATGGCAAACAATGCACAGATGCCAAGCGAAATATTCCAACAGGCAGAATGTACAGCAACTGGGAGAAGCACTCCACAGTGAAGAATATCACGGGTTCTGCATCAGCTATTGATCACTTGGTTACAGATAAATCCATACTTACCCCCATCATTGTGCTGACACCATTACTTGCAATGGCGACCATATATAGGACCAATCATTCCAGCCCGACCCAATGTCAGAAAAAGATGTGCCGAGATTTTCATTGCTACCCTTACAATCACAATACTACTTCAGCATGACACTAAGAATACAAACTGATCTAAAGACAGACAATGTTCATATTCCTTGACGAAGCCTGAAATGGAACCAAACCACAAGTGGAAGGAGAGGAGGATGTTGATTATTGAAGTGATGGAAGGAAAGGTTTGTTGAGAATACTCATTATTGTTGAAACCTATTATGACCACATGTTTTCTTTTCCTATTTTTTGTCTTATATCTTTTTCTTTAAAATCTCAAATCCTAGTTACATCACAATAGCAGATCAATAACAAATATCTCAATGCACTCAGTATTTTTGGTAAATGTTGGACTTGGATTGCTGAAGAATGAGCAGAGTCACTTGAGAACAGGTGGTGAATTTTGTTTCAAAGAGTGAATTCTCAGTCTCCAGGGATTAATGGCATATTTGCTCATGTTATAAGTGCCCACATGATGAACAATATACAGTAATTACTGAGTTAAAACAAATCTCAATTCACATACGGTAGTAGTCAATGTCCCAGAGAAGTATGGACGGTGGCACACAGGCCACGATAACATTACCTGTAGGGATGAGAGACAGAAAGCAAACAGACAGATGTACGGAGAAAATAACAGCCATGATATCCATAAAATTATCCTGAGGACACTGCTGACTAGAAGTTGTCTGTTGAACGCACCGCAGCTCACGTCCATCGGTCTTGTCTCTTCTGGCAAGGCCCACGAATACCAGCCCTAAAATCGAGCCAGACCTGCATAGTGAAAAAGTCTTGGGCTAATGATAACTTTTGAGGCTAATTGTGATAGTGCATAGTTACCTTGATGACAAACATAGCGGTGTCTGTCATCACCTGAGAGCCGGTGGTAGGTGCAGCTTGAATTAGACATACCATTTCTAAGCGGATAAATGGAATCAACGACGCAATGGTCATAAAACCATTGGATGTGATAGATGGACCTCTGCGATAAAATCTGACATACCTTTGTAAGTAACTAATTTTCGGGCATATGGTAGAATATACCTAACCCAATGGAGAAAATGATAGCGGAAACCACCCATGTAATGCAGGAATTGGGGAAAAATAAATGAGGGCTGGGTTTTCGTAAGAGTGCAGAGACCATGAGGAGAATCGGCAATCCAATGTGGCCACGAACTATCTGCAATGCAAAGTACACCGATTGTTCTTGCCTCAGCTCTGAATATCTCACAATAAATCGATGAAGGTATTAATGCTATGTTCGCGTACGGATATCGGCAGAATTCAAATTATTCAAACAGCCCTTGTGTCCAGTGTGAGTTGGGGTTGCAGATTTATCACTGAAGTTCCGTAATATTCACATATGTCTCTGTAGACTATGCAGCAAGGTGTCAGATATATTTTATGAAAGCTATATGAGATCCAGGAAAACGCACACCATTGAATGAATTCTGTGTGTATCCCAAAGATTTGCTAGGGAAATCGTTTGCGCAAAGAAAAAACTTAGCTATCCTCAGCATTTGATTTTTGGAACATCGACATGAACTCAGAAAAGGGAAAATGCACATCTCTAATTCATATTCCTGATTTATGTAGATGCGCAGACGCACACTCCAGCATTTTCCAGTGATTGAAGTAAGTCGATAGTGAGGAATGGTTATATTGAATGCCTTTGTGCCGTCGAGAAAAGGGATTGACAACTGATCTTAACATGGGACTGACTATTCTGAAGATGATGCTCACGTGTGCACTTACAAAATTGACTGACCGTTTCAGGGACAAAGAGCAATAATGCAGAGATCCAGATCATGGTGACCAGCAGCTGAGAGACGAGAAGAGGCGCCTGATAAGCGACTATCTCTATACATCATAATTATATGGATAGATCACGAAAGTATCTCAGTCGCGGTGAGGAGTGTACCTTATTTCCACGGTTGGACTTCGTGTTCTGTTGGGAGATTCCCATGCCATGATATCATCGAAGATGTTACAACCCATAAGCATCCCTTTTCCTGGATAAAACCATGACAATATAGATGGCGAAACAACGTTTTCCATGGAAAATCTAAAAACTATAAACCAGCGTCTCTCTCGATTATCTCTTGACTACCAGGTCTCCTGAGTCAAGGATCACTTCTGTCAACTTCCAATTCAGAAGGAAGACCAGTCTTCAATTTGAATTTCTACTCTCCAACCACTGAAGATTTATACTCCTACCCATTCTCTACTTAAACAACCTTATTAATCCAAGGAATTCATATCCAGAGATTATGGGATCTATCCCTATTAAAAAATTCATGAGGACATGTTGCCTGAGTATGTTGGGGAACAGGGAATTCTCCCTTAGATTTCTACAAGACTTCTGAACCAGATCAGAATACAAGATCCAAACCTCTCCTCTTTAGAAAATCACCCATCAAATCAGTCTTGAAATGACTACTAAAAATATAATAATATTTTGGCTGGCCATTTAAGAGTGAATTACTTATGGTAATTAACTCTAAAAAAACAAACCTTCAAACCCATAGAAAAGCCTCAAAAGCATATATATTTCACCTATCTCTATTCACACCCACAAGGAACCACAATTGGGTGTGTGATTACTTTATAGTCAGAAAATGGTTCCAAATTCCTGGTTGAAGTTCCCAGTCCACCATGTACAACAAATTCCTGGGGTTATATGATGGCTATTGCATAAAGGTCAGCCCAGAAGGATGGCTCATATAATATTAATATTTTGTGACTTGACCAGTCACAAGAACACCAGCTGTGAGAATTACAAGGGTGACACTGTGACTTCCAGAGGATTCAATGACCTTGCATCCCCTTGTTAAATCCACATGGCGGCGCTTAGCTAGAGGCTTCTGGAAGGATTTCTGGAGGGTTCCGAATGGTTTCTGAGGGGGGGTCCACACTCTGGAGGCGGAGGGACTGAGGGTCAGACTCGGGATCGGAATTGGAATGGGGATGGAAAGATGGGAAGCACCGGGGGTCTTGTAACTGTTCATGGTATAGGGTGGTACGAGGGCTTGAGGTCGTAGGGACTTGGCTTCAACTTATGTGTTGCACCCTCCTCGATTGTCTGTCTCTAATTTTGGAAAGTCAGAAAGTTTACCAGAACTTAATTGGAAACTACGATGCAGAATTCAGTCAATATTCATACTGGCAAATAGTCCAGTCAACTGGTGACTTATATACATGTATCTAGTCTTGTACTATCTTTTACCAAGTAAAGACAAGGGGGGGAAGAGAGTACAAGGGGCAATATAAAACAAAGAACAAAGGAGTGAGGTACGTGATGATCCTGCACATTGTCTATCAAAGGAGGAGAACCTTGACTTCGGAATCTTCGGAGTTTCGGAAATGGAACCTTGGGATGATGCATTGGAATATTGGAAATCGGTTATTCAGACTTTGAGCGATTGGAAAGGTCCCAGAAATGGTGTGGGTGGTTGTGGGGTTTACTGTGGGTCTATTTGGTGGCATGGGCCATAACAGTATCCCTCCACTAGGACTGAGCCCTCGAGGTCCTAAGCTTAGTTGGAGCTGTAATTAAGATGGACATTACTGTGGAAGTTTCTTGACTGTTTCCTGGGATGTTTTGATCGATAAGTGCTGATAGTTCTTTTATCTATAAAAGGGGGTGTTTGCAGAACTGGAAGAGGCCTTTCCTCAATGGAGAACATGGATCCTCATCCCTCAGGAAGTTTTGGAATTCTTTCCCATTTTTTCCTCTCCAGGGCATCGTTGGGGGAATCTGATGGGAGTCTTGAGGACGAAGTGCGATGCCTGCAGGGCATTGATGCTAATGTGGCGGCATTGTGGGCTCATGCCATCGCAATTCACGATTCCCTTGGTTTGTTTGAATTTGTTTGATTTCTCCCTCCTTTAACCTCTCCATAGGGCAGGGGTGATTCCTAGATCTCTTACCGTCCAGAAACCACCCTTGTGGTTGTTCAGGATGGGTGTTATGGCCCATGCTGCAAAATAAACCCACATTAAACCCCACAACCACCCGCACCATTTCTGGGACCTTTCCAATCGCTCAAAGTCTGAATAACAGATTTCCAGATTTCCGATACATCATTCCAAGGTTCCGTGTTTCCGAACCTCCAAAGATTCTGAAGTCAAGGTTCCACTCCTTTGATAGATGACATGCAGGATCCATCACATACCTCACTCCTTTGTTCTTCATTTTATATTGCCCCTTGTACTCTCTTCCCCCCCTTGTCTTTACTCGGTAAAAGATAGTACAAGACTAGATACATGTATATAAGTCACCAGTTGACTGGACTATTTGCCAGTATGAATATGGACTTAATTCTGCATTGTAGTTTCCGATTAAGTTCCAGTAAACTTTCCGACTCTCCGAAATTAGGGACAGATGATCGAGGAGGGCGCAACACATAAGTTGAAGCCAAGTCCCTGCGACCTCGAACCACATTTCCAGATGCCTCAGACCCCAGCACACCCCCTAGAGCCTTCTTCCAACTCCATATTCTTGGACACAGATCAACACCTGCATTTGAATTTGACCAACCCATTCCTTGTGAACCACCCCCCAGCAACTCAACAATTGTCGCCATTGGAGATACAATCCAGTTCAGGACCATCCACAGTAGCGCCATTAGACTCATCGGCACCCCCCATTTGCAACTCCCCCCTACATACCACCACCCTTTGCACCTCTGCCCATGGCACCACCACCCATAGCACCACCACTTGTTGCACCACCTGCCATACCTCCGCTCACTGCACCACCCCCTGTTGCACCACCCGCCACAGCACCGCCACCTCTTGCATACCTGGGAGGGGCCCCCACATTAGGACCCAATGTTGTGCCTGATCTCACTCAGGCCCTCGGTATGCTGGCAAGCAACTTAGCCAGCCCCAGAAGATCAGCCCCCCACACCGCCAAGGTCCAGGATCCAGATACCTTTGATGGATCCAATTTGAGGAAACTAAAAGCCTTCTTAGTGAAATGTAGACTGAACTTCCGTGACCACCCTGACACTTTCGACACCAAAAGTGCCAAGGTAACCTACGTACTGTTATACCTGACTGGTACCACCCTGGACTGGTTTGAACCAGCCCTCTCCACCCCTGATGAGCCAGACTGGCTCCATGACTATGAGGAGTTTGTAAATGAACTCAAAACCAACTTCGGCCCCCACGACCCAAAAGGAGAGGCCGAAGCAGACCTTGAGACCCTCCGCATGTGCGATAATCAGTACATCATGAAATATGTAGCCGAATTCAATCAACTAGCCACCCGTGTCCACTGGGGCGACGCTACACTTTGTCACCAATTCTACAACGGACTCCCTGGCAGGATCAAGGACAAGATCTCTAGAGTAGGAAAGCCCCACTCCCTGCTCCAGCTCCGCCTCCTTTCCCAATCCATTGATGCCCGCTATTGGGAGCGATGATCGGAAATCGCCAGAGAGCCCCCCTCCAACCAGAACTTCAACTGCCCCTATGACAGAGGAAGGACCCCCGTGACCACATATTTGGCCCCTAACACGGGCAATAAGACGGCCAATGTAGGCCAACCCGCAACCCTGTCCAGTGACAGCAGGACTACCACAGACCTTTCATCCAAAATAGGAAAAGACGGAAAACTTACACCACAAGAACGGCAATGCCGCTTCGAACAAAACCTCTGCCTCTTCTGTGGCAGATCGGGCCACTCAGCCAAGTAATGCCAAAGATCCACCACCACAGTCACTAAAGGATGAGCAGCCTCTGTGATGGAAGAGGTTGAAGAAGAGTCTGAGATGTTGGATGCTTTGGAAACCGAGGAATAAGAAGCTAGGCTCCCAACTCCAGCACCAGTTGTTTGTGTTGAACACCAACTATGCCTAAGGACATAAAACAAAACAATGCATCCAACCTTTTCAGGAATATGACCCCCCGTCACCAATTGTCGAGAGATTTTGACCTGTTTCTGCAGAAACACTCTGACCCTCTGAGCTCCAACCCTCCGAATCCGACCCTCCAAACCCATCAGAATTTTAGTTGCAAGGACCTGTCAAGCATCGGGTACTGATGGACTTTGGTACTGCCGAGGGGTGTTGGCGAAAGGTCAGGTGGACTATGGCCAAGTCCTGCAGGCCAAGAGTAGTGGCGTTGGCTTCAACATACTCGTGTGTTGCGCCCTACTTGCCATGCATGCCACTGTATTTGCAACAGACAGATACTCGGGGGGATGCTGAGAATGCCGGCCCGAGTCGAGGACTTAACAGAGGAGAAGAAGGTAGAAAGGCCTAAGCCTAGTCGATACCCAGAATGAGGAAATATGTACATGCATGTCCTACTTATATAGGTTAAGAAGCGACATGTGGAATAAGGAATGTGAACAATAAGGTATGCAGAGCATGTGGTTATTGTCCACAACGAATAAAATTAGAATAAGGAATGCAATGCGGGGATAGAACAATAAAGGACAGGATAATAGAATGTGTCCAAAGATAGGACAATAGGAGGTGCCAGACTATAAGACAAGGCTGGTAACTGAGGATAGTACAAGGACAGGAAGTCCTGAGGTGAGAAGGGCCGAGGGATGGGGACAAGGAGTGTGGATGGTGGATGTGCCGAGCCAAAACCGGCGTACCAAGTGTCATGCATGCAACGTGGGTACTTGGTCGTGGATATAGGATGATTGCTCGGTCGGCAATGCCAAATAGACGTGTCTCGGTATGGTACTTGACAGTATCCCCCCTCTAGCGGCTGAACCCATGAAGCCAGAGATTATTTTGCTTAAGGTTTGGGATGCCTATTCGTGACATCACATTTTCTAGGCTTTACCATATCACTCTATTATCAAAACCACAATTTGAAGGATGAACACCAAAACCGGTAATAGCAAGCGGGAATTCGAGGAGGCTCTGATCGGGAGCGTTGTCCGAGGGGTCATTTGGCTGGGACATGTAGAACAGACGGTGATCGGGGAGGCAAGAGGAGCCGGGTCGTTTGCACAGACCGGAGAAAGGGTTCCCAATGCTTCGGGTGTCCCAAGTGATACAATATGGAAGAGGAGTAGGAGCGTGAACATGGGGCCTAGCAATGGGCCGGGTACAAAGGATCGAAGGAGGAGCGAGCGGCAGATGGGGGTAAAGGTGAGTTCATTATGTTTTCTTTTGTAATGGTTTTTATTGATTTTGTCTCTCCATGGCAAGGATAAAATGACCCAAGAGGGAGTGCCAATGCCTCCTTGTGAACATTATGCGAGACAAGGGGATGACTGCCTCGTGCAGTCTGTAGGAACTGCCTGTGGAATGTGCCAATCCCGCAGGGTTAGGTGTATTTTAGCTGCACCTCGGGAGTCCTGAGCTACGAGTGGTCGGGCTGTACGGGGGGGTAAGCCAGATGCGGAGTTGGAGGGCATGAAAGGTGCTGGGGAGGTGGAAAGAAACCCGAAGAGGAGGCTAAGGAGGGCCTGTGTTAGGCAGTCGAGTGGGGGGGCTCCTGTAGGGGTCGGGGTCTTGGGAAGGAGAGGGACGGAAGAGTTGATAGAAGAGCTCTTTAGGAGGGTGCACCGGTTAGAGGGTGAGGTGTTCCTCATACTGGAGGGCAGTTTGGAGGGTTC
>QLPI01001650.1:0-13039 GCA_003314275.1 Chroogomphus rutilus
ACCTCTGATTCATCACCTTACGGTGTCTGCGCCATGGTTCATCGTAGTGCATCAAGCCTGTCATCCCGCCCCACCCCATTCTACCTCTATGAGGATCAGGAGTATCGAGAAGAAGCCGACACACGTACAAATCAAGCATTGGGGACTCGCCTCGATCAGAATAGATTGAAGATCGTTTCTCGAACAATTCGTAGACGATGTCCGGAGAATTGATCACCAAGATGGATTTCCCCAAACCCTCCAGGTAAACGAGATCTCCTGTGATGGTGAAGCAACAATAGAAAGGTTAGAAGATCAGGCTTTTTAAGCAAAGGTATATATACCGTATTCTTTGGCCCATTGGGCGAGGGTCACCCACTCCTGCTGTTTGGGCATTTGTAAGATATTTCCTACCACTGGCTTTCTTGGAGGTCCTGGTGGTAAGCGTAATCCTACATAGTGGGGTCAGTACAATTCAAGCTTCAACCTTGGAATGAGAAAAGGCACCGTTAGGAATACGTCGTCCGAAGTGTATTCTGAAAACCAGTAGAGCAAGTACCCCCACAAGTATGCTGTCCAATCTGGAAAATACTGCCGCAGGCAACTCAAACATAACAAAAATCTTGTTGTTAAGAGAGGTGTTCAAGTTGATTGCCTGAGAGGCGGTACTGGTTATATTCACAGTCCAACGCATGGATTTCAAAGCTAGGATTCAGGGTAACAGAGATAAAAGGCCCCTTTACAAGGATTCACCTGACTTCTGCGATATCTCAAGCTGTGTCATGGTAGAGACTCGGCGAAAAAAGGGTCGCAAACGGAGACCCCTTAAACATTGTGGGCCTGTCTGTAACGAGGCATACAAGCAAAAATCGAGTGAAGTTGAGGACTCCAGCGCTACTAGGCACCTTCTAAGTACCGCTGGAGGGCGATCCGGGAAAGGGGAAGAAACAGTAAGCAGTATTTTGTGATCCATTGAACTTTGGTTAAAAATATATTATACTGGACTATTATCCTAGAGTTTCCTAGTCGTTCATTATTAGGTTCACTTTCAGCCCGACATCGGTCTGGGCGAGCGTGAACTTTAGAGCACCATTGGCGTAGATTCTTGGCAGCATGGGATAGGATATCAGGTACTGGATAGAGGTATTTCAGTTTAGCAGTTAAATTTGATTCAAGATTCGGAAATCCCAGCATAGAGCCTCAAACAGGTTCGGTAAACCTGCTAGTGGGTTAGCGGAGAACAAGCGCTTCTGTTTCGAGTCGACTCCAACTCCGCTGGTGAGCCGGACACAGATCCAAACATGGATACCTGGCAGAGAACAAGAGTCGATGAGTCAAGCCTTATTCTTTTTCATTAGAGTATTAGTGTCTAGAATTGTTGTTATATATAACATTAATTTCCTTAATTTTTGGCTCTCTTTGGTGGAAAGAAAGCAATGGACTAGCTGGCCGTCGTTCTTGTATGGTGCTTTAATCACTAAGCTACCAGTTCCTTTTGGGTTTCAAGACTATCTTCCCATGTTGTTGTTGAAGTAGGTGCACAGCTGGAACAGTCAACTAGATAAAGTCTGTCTCGGCTTATGGAAAGGAATGCCATTTCAGTATATCTACCTAGATAAAAGTATTAGTAGTGTCTGAGAGAAATGATGATTGAAACATGAGAGGAAAGAATTTCACCCACGTCCAGAAGGCTAAAGACAAGCGCGCGCTAGTCCGAAATTTCCTTCTCCGGCATCCCTATCTATTGAGTTACCGTTTTTGAGAGACAGTCCTGATCACGCTATCTCAGGGTTCCCACGGGAAACTCATTCCGCCGAACCGTGTTAGACCTATGTAACTGTGCCAGATCGTTATTCCAAAAATCGTCTTTACTAAGGTTGGGATTTTCCCTTGGACTTTCAAGGCGCTTCTTGGACTCGTACCACCACAACTCCCCACTTTCCCATGGTCTCCTAACCAGTTCATCGCGTTAGAGCCGTGGCAAACCGGCCCAGGACTGCTGCTCTTCCCTGTCTTCTCTTTCCTTTTCTTTCCTTTGTCCTTACCTTCTGCCTTGCTCCCATACCTCACAGCCACACAAACCGTGCTTCTCCCCGATGCCAGACCCTCCCCCTCCCTCCTCCCAACCCATACCCCCCGGCACCAACCTTGTGGCGCCTAATCATCAGCTACCCCAACGGACCATGAGAACGCCCACACCTGCACCCAGCACTGACCTCGGCAATCCCCAACCATTTTATCCTCAAGAGGTATAACCGAAGACCATAAGACCAACATCTCGGCTTTGGCTGCCACTATGAAATCCTTTGGTGACTTAAGATCACCCGGTAACAACGCATATGCAATAGGTAAGTAAGGAACCCAACAGCTTATCGCCATAACAAAACTACTATGTTAGGCGGCCACCCTGCACGGTGACAACAGACCCATTACCTAGGCCGAGATCACTGTTGTAGTCGCAGATACCCTTATCCGATCATGAAACATGATAAATTTGAATAGTGAATTGCAATACACCGGTGAGCGGTGTTGTATAACCAATTGCCCTTCGGGGTGATCGCATCCACTGCTCTTGTCCGCAGTCTTATAGGTCAAACACTATAAGAGCAGTATCTGTCATTGCAATGCCGCAACATATCCCTCGAAACTCATGGTCAAACTCAAGTCTAGCCCTGTATCACCATCCACGGCTGAGACTCAGTTACATTCTCAATCTAATGCTGTCGCATCGTCGTCGGAACGAAAACTTTCAGTGGAGTTGCCTCCATCTAGGCAGATTTACACAGTCGGCTCAACTGTCACGGGGGTAGTTCATTTGGATACGAAGGGCCGCGATGCTATTCAAGAGGTACAAGCTTCACTGGTTTGCGTGGTGCACTCGAGATGTACATATATCAGCTGCTTGTATATTTCCTGCATCTGAGTGAATCTCTGAATGGAGCTTCTGCTACGCATGATTTCAGAGCTAGATAGGCTAACTTTTGACTTTCAAAGTGAAAATGATGACGATCTTGAAACCAATAATCTTCTGCACCAGGATTGGACGTTGTGGTCTTGAAAAGCAGGAGATGCCAGTGAACCTCCTGCGGAATTATCTTTTCATATCACAATTCCAGAATTTGGGTATGATGCCAAGGCAAAGAAATTCTGGGCACCATGACCGCCCTCATTCTATCCAAATAGATGTGGCGGAACACTCAGATACGGCGTGAGTGTTATTATACGCACTGTGATTTACATTCTTACATAGCACGTAGACACCAATTGGTTCGTTAAATATCACATCAAGGCGTCCGTGATACGCAAAGGCATCTTTAAACTCAAAGAAAGGCAAGCGCTTTCCTTCCTCCTCTCCTCCCAACAGGTGACTCTAAAGCATATTGCCCATTCGTTTTCTTCCCGGGGTCCCCTGCACCTCCATTAATACCCTCGCCACCCGAAATTAGTTCTTTGTCGGACCTTAATTACCTGACGAATCGTTGGTACACAAGAACAAAACTACGCCGTAGACTGTTCAGCTCTCGCGGAGAGGCGAAACTAACATTATGGATCCCGCCCGTCTCTAGCATTCCGAGATTCACAAACATTCCATTCGTCTTTTATCTGATTTTTCAGACGCGACATGTGCCGGATACATCTGATGCGGAACCGCACACAGATTCTATTCTGCCAACCCCCCATCTGGATAAGGCGACAATACACCTGAGACGATCCATCAGCAGCCGTGCGGGAGACGGCGTTGAACATCAAACCTATACGTTTGAAAATGAGATCACTGACAATTTCTTACATGGGATAACGCCACGCGAGGAAGTGTGGGGTTTGAAGAAGGAAAACGGTAGTTCATATTGGGAGAAAGGATATATCTGGCGCGGTTACTGGAAATTCAAAGAAGTCCCCAGCTTTTCCAGTCGCCAACTCACTTGGCAGGTGCGCAACATCCATGACTCTCATCGGTTGAGCTTGTATGAATCTTAGTTCAGTATGACCTCGTCGCCGAAGTCCCAATCAAGGGTCTTGGAAATACTGCAAGCCTTATTTCTCCATATATGGAAGTGAATAGCGGTGTCACTGGGGAGTTTGACATCGAAGGCTGAACCATGATGAGGGTGATGAAGATGGTTCCGAAGATCACGATTTGAAGATTAAACATTCAACCTACGGTCTGGTCCTCAAGCGGTCGTTTCCTTGCAGTATATAAGAGACAAAAACCGCATATTATGCCTCTCCGTGATTATTTGCGCCATCCGTACGTCTTCTATAGACCCTACCACAAGTTTCTGCCAGCTGTCATGCAACTTGCATTATAAAGTTTCTCCAACAGTCGATATTACACAGCCTGCCTCTTTCGCAATATCCAACCCATGATGTAATCAACCATATCTACGTTTTGAGACGGTGCTTGCTTTGTGAAAGGAACTCCGACTTCCGCATCGTCCTTTCACCAAACCTTGGGCTCAGCTCTCCCCCGAGCCTCCAAGACAGCGAACTCTATTCCCCCTCCCTGCTGCCCACTCCCATCATCCCCCGCCTACTTATAGGTTGGGGCTTGCAACTCCCCTCCCTTTTTTTTCCCCTGAGATATGACTTTCCTCCATGTAGTGCATAGGTTCTGGCTATCCTGATTTCATGGAGCCTTATGTATCTCTCCGCGGACGTGTACAGATCAAGGATTTACTTTGCATGTAACCGAGGAGTTTTGGTTTCATTTGGCACTCCCCAACCTCAAAAAAGAGAAAATATAACTGATTGAATTATCCCGCTCCACAAGGGGTAATACAACATAAAAAACATAAATTTTGATATGGGTGGGTAAGAATTGATGCAGCCGACGGGTGCAGGGTGTACGACTAACCGACTTATGGAAGGGAAGGCGTGTGCAAGTTGATATGCGTAGCATCAAGGTGCTAGGCTACAAAGGCTATGAAGCGCAACCTGCCATTCAAGTCTTTGTTGGAAATAAGGGGAAGTGGATAACGGTCCTTCTTCGTGATTCTGTTTAGATCACAAAAGTCTATGCAAAGTCTCAGGGAGCCGTCCTTCTTGCATACGAATAGTACTGGGGTGCTGTGTGACAAACATGAGGGTCGAATGAAGCCCATGTTGAGGTGTTCTTCAATGAAATCTCATAGTGATTGGAGTTTAGATACTGAGAGGGTATAGATGGGGCCAAGAGGGGGCAAAGTGCCATCCTCAAGGTTGAGCTCGAGGTCGTAAGGTCTATGGGGTGCTAGTGTATTACCGGACCGTTTACTAAAGACATCAGCAAAATCATGATAGAATTCTGGAACATGTTATTTAATGCTATCCAGGTTGTCAGAAGAGTTGACTGTAGTAGAGCCTCAAGCGTATTTGTCGAGATCTGTGAGGTTGAGTTGAAAGGCTTGTGAACCTTCTAGTTTGCAGGTGTGAACAAACACTTCTGCATTAACTAGAGCCATCTGCAGTGCCTCCAACTTCAGAGATGGCAACAGATTGCTTGGAAGCAGGGTGCTAGACTGTGAAGTAGCAGGTGAGGCCTGAGGGGTCAGAAAGGTGGTCGGTTTTGCAGTCTTGAAAGTTATACTACCCAATACCCAGTCAATCGATTGATTGTAGCAGGTGAGCCAGTTGAAGCCAAGTACTGCAGAGCAACTGCCTTCCAATAATATTATATAGAAAGTAACCTTCTAAAGTTCACCAGTTGGAAACCAGATGGGGATTGTAGTGGTCTGAGTAATAACAGAGTTAGTAGAACCATCAAATAGTTTCAATGGAATAGGGAGAACAGAGTTAGTAGGCAAACAATATTTTTGCACAACTCATGATTCAATAAAACAGTCTAAAGAACCACAATATAAGAGTGTAACTGTCAGGAACCGTACGCCAGCATACCCAACTATTCATTTCAGCCTGCTCAGCCCAACTCCACCCTTGCTCGCCTATTCAACTATATACCCTCAGCCTACGGACTATATGCACCTCGTGTATCCATCTTGGCATCACATGCTCCTGTCAATTCATTCATTCCATTTACGTCACACTCCATATGCTTGCTATTCCATTCTGTCTTCATTTACATCAATATCCTTTCATTTACATTCTGCTCCACTTTCATTTATTCGCAATTCTGCTCAGTCTCTTATATCCGATTTGCTATTATGTTCCTTAGGGTAACTCCGTTGGGAATCGGAGTGACATGTCACTCCCCAACGTCACAGAGGAGATCATTATTTGGGGTATAGTATTTCCATTCTCGCTTTTCACGATCCTCGGCTTTCTTATTCTATTATAGGAATCTAGTCGACTCCTAGTAGTTTTGAAAGTAGTATAAAGATCTTGTACTTCAGTAGTTCAGTCCTCAGTCAGATAATCAACCTTGATTTTCTACTAAGCTAATTCTCTGTCTTGCCTTTCTGAAATTAGGGCCAGTGCAACCTGGTGGGCGCAACACACAAGTTGAAGCTGTACCCTGCCCCGAACCTCACCATTGATTTATCTTTGGGAGATTTTATGTTAATTACGATTATGTCATTCCTTCACATCGTAACAGTATTATCTGACTTCTACACCTGATCGCACCTTTTTTTGCATATCATCTTCACATATCACGACCATCATGAATACTCGATCCACTACTTGTAATCTACCCTTCATTGTAGAAGTCCCAAGTCAGTTGCAGGAGATTTCCTCACTTCAACGGCTGTCAGAACAACCTTCTATTCATGAAGCTGGCCCATCAGGTGGGAACACTCCTCCTGAACGTGAGGACGATGACGAAGAAGAGCCAATTGAAGATAATGACGACAATGAGGCAAATCTGAACCCTGTTCAAGTTTCAAATCTGAACCCCACTCATGTTTCTAATCCAACTCTTAATTCCAATCCGACTCTTAATTCCACTTCTAGTTCAGACAAAATTGTCAAGGCACTGGTCGATCGATTAGCCCAACCACCCCCTAGATCTAATCCCAACCCTGGTCATCATGCCAAGGTTCGCGAGCCTGAGGTTTACAATTGCACTGACCAAGCTAAGCTTCGCACATTCTTCTTACAATGCACGCTGAACTTTCGAGACCATCCATCTGCATTCCTGACAGATGCATCGAGGGTCCAGTATGCAATTTTGTACCTCACAGGCCCCGCACTTCAATACTTCGAACCCATGATTCTAGGTGAAATCCAACCTGAGCCTAGCTAGCTTAAGGTCTGGAGAGACTTTCATCAAGAACTTGAGACCAACTTCAGTCCATTCAACAGCACTGTGCAAGCAGAAATCAAGCTCGGCAAGATAGTCATGAAAGACACGCATCATGTGGCACAATACTTCATCGACTTCGCCAGAGCCTCCACTCGCACTCAGTGGAACGATGCCACCCTTGCACATGCGGCATACAAAGGGTTGGCCAGACGTATTAAGGACAGCCTCCTTCATTTCCCTCGATTCAAAACTCTCGCTGAACTCAGACAATATTCACTCGAGATCGACAGCAGATATTGGGAATGCAAGGAGTTTGACAACTTTGGAATGCCTGCAACGCCGAATGGGTCCTCATCCAAATCCAACTCTAACAACAACAACCAGTCTTCCTCCAACTCTAACAACTCGAACAACAAGAAGAGTAAGAAGAGGGGGGAAGAAGAATGGCAACAATAAGTCTTCCAACAATAACAACAATGCTAACGACATTTTGTCCAAGCTTGGAAAAGATGGGAAGCTGTTGCCCAAAGAATGTCAAAGGCAAATCAATGCAGGACTCTGTCTCTTGTGTGCTTCAAAAGGTCACATGGTCAAGGACTGCCCCAAATCCAATTCCCAATTCTCATCGACTTCTTCTTCTAACAACAAATCCAACAACACCAACAACAAGAAAACGACAAAAGTGCATGCAACCAAGGTGAGCACGTCCAACACCAATGCCGAGGACAACACGGCGATGGAGTCAAAAAAATGAGCTGCAACCTCGGAAATGCACGAGCTGAGGATTGCATTAGCCTCTCTCATGTGCTATTCTTGAACCCCCTTTCTCCTATTTCTCGCATATCTTCTACTTCTGAAACTTCGAAAACTTTGCTAATACTTAATCTGTCTTGTTCTCTTATTTCCAAGTTTCCTCTTGTTATGCTCTTAAATTGTGGTTCTTCAGACTGCTTTATTGAATCACGAGTTGTGCAAAAATATTCTTTGCATACTAATTCAGTTCCTGCTATTCCATTGAAATTATTTGACTGTTCTACTAATCCTGTCATTACTCAGACCACTATGATTCCTATCCGATTTCTGACCGGTGAACTTCAGAACATTATTTTCTATGTAACATCGTTGGATGGCAGTTGCCCCACAGTACTTGGCTTCAACTGGCTCACCCACTACAATCCATCAATTGACTGGGTATTGGGCAGTATAACCTTCAAGTCTACAAAACCGACCACCACTCCAACACCTCAGGCCTCAACCGCTGCTTCACAGTCCAGCACCTCGCTTCCAAGCAATCTGTCACCATCTCCAAAGTTGGAGGAGCCCTAGTTAATGCAGAAGCATTTGTTCATGCCTGAAAACTAGAAGGTTCACAAGCCTTTCAACTTGACCTCACAGATCTCAACAAATACACTCGAGGCTCCACTATGGTTGATTCCTCCAACAACCTGGATAGCATTAAACAGCATGTTCCAGAATTCTATCATGACTTTGCTGATGTCTTTAGTAAACAGTGCGGTGATACACTAGCACCTCATAGACCTTATGACCTCAAGATCAACCTTGAGGATGGCACTTCTCCTGCTCTTGGTCCCATTTATTTCCTCTCAGTATCCAAACTCCAATCACTACAAGATTTCATTGACGAACACCTCAATATGGGCTTCATTTGACCCTCACATTCATCACATGGTGCGCCAGTACTATTTTTATGCAAGAAGGATGGCTCCCTACGACTCTGTGTGGACTTTCGCGGTCTAAACAGAATTACAAAGAAGGACCATTATCCACTTCCCCTTATTTCCAACCTCTTATATGCCCTGTCAGGAACTGTACCCTGGCATGCCTAACTATTCATTTCAGCCCACTCAGCCCAACTACGCTGTCGCTCACTTATCCAACCATACGCCCTCAGCCCACAGACTATATGCACCTCATGTATCCGTCTTGGCATCACATGCTCCTGTCAATTCATTCATTTCATTTACATCACACTCCATATGCTCGCTATTCCATTCCATCTACATTTACGTTTAATATCCTTTCATTTACGTTTCGCTCCACTTTCATTTATTCGCAATCCCGCTCAGTCTCTTATATCCGATCCATTATTATGTTCCTTAGGGTAACTCCATTGGGAATGGGAGTGACACATCACTCCCCAATGTCACGGATGAGATCATTATTTGGGGTGTAGTATTTCCGTTCTTGCTTTTCACGATCCTCGGCTTTCTCATTCTATTATAGGAATCTATTCGACTCCTAGTAGATTTGAAAGTAGTATAAAGATCTTGTACTTCAGTAGTTCAGTCTTCAGTCAGATAATCAACCTTGATTTTGACTAAGGTTCTTCTGTTCATCTTCTATCTGTCTTGCCTTTATGAAATTGGGGACCGTGCGATCGAGTGGGTGCAACGCATAACGTTGAAGCCAAGCCCCATTCTGAACCGAACCATTGCTTGTCTTTGGGAGATTAATAATATTACAATTACATCCTTTTTCTACATCGTAACATGCCCCCAAGAAAGCTCATATATACACCAAAATCAACCTCAGACATGCCTATCACCTCATTTGAATTGCCGAATGGGACAAATGGAAGACAGCCTTTAGGACACATTATGGATCCTTTGAGTGGCTTGTCATCCCTTTTGGTCTTTCTAACACCCCTGCTGCATTTCAGCACTTCATGAACAACATTTTTGGCAATCTACTAGACAATTGCACCATCGACTATTTGGATGACATCCTCATTTATTCCAACGACGAATCCTCGCATATCGAACATGTTTGCGAAGTTCTTCGACGATTATGCAAACACAACTTTTACGCTTGAGAAGACAAATGTTCCTTCCACCAAACATCCGTCATATACCTTGGATATATCCTATCACCCGAAGGTCTTATAATGGCAGAGGACAAGGTCAAATGCATCACTCAATGGCCCAAGCTGCGAAAAGTCAAGGACATCCAATCATTCCTTGGATTTGCAAACTTCTACTGAAGATTCATTTTCAACTATTCCTCTATTACGACTCCTCTTACTCAACTCACTTGCAAAGGTCTGGCTTGGAACTGGAGTGAGGAGTGTAGAGATGTGTTTAATAAGCTGAAACTGGCATTCACATCTGCCCCCATCTTAACTCATTGGACTCCTGATTTGCCCTTGATTGTGGAGACAGATGCATCAGATTACGCTTTGGCAGCTATACTCTCTCAACACTCCCCAGATGGCGAGCTTCATCCTGTTGCTTTTCATTCCCAAACTTTCACCTCTCCCGAACTCAATTATGATGTTCATGATAAAGAACTGCTCGCGATTTTCGAAGCTTTTCAAAAGTGGCATCACTACTTAGAAGGTTCTGGCGACCCTGTCAATGTCATCACCGATCATAAGAACTTGGAGTACTTTTGTACAACCAAGTTGTTGACTAGATGTCAAGCTAGGTGGTCGGAATACCTTTCTCAGTTTAATCTTGTCATTCATTTCAAACCAGGTCATTTGGGCACTAAGCCTGATTTGCTTACTAGACAATGAGATTTCTACCTTAAGGAGGGGATGAGCGACTATGCTACCATTAGTCCCCAGAACCTTTGACCCATCTTCTCTCAACATCAGTTGACCATGTCCCTTCGAGCCATGAGCCTCGTCAAACCTGTACTGAGGGCCTCGACTCTTCTGGACACCGAGCATATCCTGAACGACATTAAACATCATCTTCCCTCCAACCCCTTAGCCCAGAAACACCTCATGAATAACGACGACCCAAAGTGGCAGACTAATTCCAATGGTCTGTTACTATTTGACAATTGCATCTACATTCCTGAGGCCCAAGACTTACGCTTATGCGTGTTATAACATAAGCATGATCACATTCTTTCTGGACACTTCAGAATTAACAAAACCATAGACCTTGTTAGACGTGACTACAATTGGCCTGGCATGAGGTCATTTGTCAAAGACTACTGCAAATCCTGTACAACATGTATGTGGAATAAATCGCAATGTCATAAGCCCTACAGATTTCTCAAACAGCTTACAGTGCCAGAAAAACCCTAGAACTCAATATCCATAGACTTCATTGAACAGCTCCCCACATCCTCGGGATTCACGGCCATCCTAGTCATAGTCGACTGCTTTTCCAAACAGTCTATCTTCATTCCCACTTCCATTACCATCACTTCCGCTCAGCTCACAGAACTCTTCATACTTCATGTATTCTCTAAACATGGCATTCCTTCTCACATCACTTCAGATAGAGGCTCGGAATTTGTGTCCCACTTCTGGCATTCTCTCGGGAAAGCCCTCGACATGAAGTTGCATTTCACCTTGGGCTATCACCCAGAAGGAGATGGCCAGACTGAGCGTACTAATCAGACATTAGAACAGTACCTTTGTGTCTATTGCAACTATCAACAAGACAACTGGGCTTTGCTATTTCCCCTCACAGAGTTTGCCTATAACAACACTCCCAGTGCCACTACTGGAGTCTGGCTTTTCTTTGCCAACAAAGGCTATCATCCCAATTTCACCATTCATCCTGAACACGACCTCGCTTCATCACAAGCACAAGACTTTGTAGTCGACCTGGACAAGTTGCACTAGCAACTTCAAACCAATATCCTCGATGCTCAACAAATGTACCAGACCTCGGCTGATGCTAAACGACTTCCATCTCCAGACTTTCCTATTGGCTCCTATTGGCAGTCTCATGTTTATCAAAGCCAAATTCCTCAGGACTACCCATCCAGCGAAAAAGCTAGCTGAGAAGTTTTTGGGTCCATTTGAAATCATTGCACGTCCTGGTACTCACTCAGTTACTCTGAAACTCCCAGGCTACATGAATGCAGTACATCCTGTATTCCACATCTCAATGCTCAAGCCAGCCTCTCCTAATCCCATTCCTAATCACATTCAACCACCTCCGCCTCCAGTCATAATTGACAGTGAAACCAAATTCAAGATATCCGAGATCCTCAACTCGAAAATCAATAATCGACGTACAGTGTGCAAGTTGTTATACTTAGTGCTGTGGGCAGGATATGAAGGCACAGATGAAGAAACTTCATGGCTCCTTGCAACAGAACTCAACCACACTTCAGAACTCATTCAAGACTTTCACAAGTCGTATTCATTCAAACCTGGACCATTACCCATTCCATAAGCACCTTGCAATTTCTCTTCCGTTCACTCTCACTCATTCCGTTCATTATCACTCTTTGCATTTCAGTTCCGTTCATTCTGTCTTCAAGTTCAAAAAAAAAATGTCAATTCCGATTCATTCATTTCAACTCGCAATTCAGCTTCTTCCTTCTGTTTTCAAGTTCAACCCTTAGTTTCCATTCCATCATTCCTTATTCTAATTCAACTCTTAATTCCGAACCATTCACCCAATATTCACGATTCAAGTCGAATTCAAAATTATACAATTAAGTCAAACATTCCTATTCTACAATCCTAAATCTATTTCATCATCCTCAGCCTCATCAAAGGCACTCTTTGGGTTTTCAGACCCCAACACCCAATTCTCCCAAGTCCCCCACACCCTAGATGGTTCCTGTATAACATTTGCACTGGCAGATGTCTGATAACCTATCTGCAATGATAAGTTCCTTACCTCCGCTCACAATTCGTCATTTGTCATCCTCAGCTCGGCATTCTCATCCCTGCTATCTGCCACTTCACACCAAAGCTTGTCAACTGTGAAAGGCAACAAATTCCCACAGTGATGTGTTCTTCCAACTGGGCCAAAAGGCCACTATGCCAGGTTATCTGGCATTAGTCTGTGGGCACTATTTAAACAGCAATTTGTTACATGTATTCACCAACCATTGCAATGGTATGTAACATCAACTGACTGCTTGAGCTCCACCAGGGCTGCA
>QLPI01001655.1:0-13561 GCA_003314275.1 Chroogomphus rutilus
AGAATGAAAGGTCATTAAAATGGTGTCTTGAAAGACCATATTCGTAAGCCGTGAGTGCACGGAAAGTAGTGTGATTCTGGGTATACTGTCAGGAGTCGGATACTGACGGACTTCGGTACTGCCGAGGGGTACTGTCGAAAGGTCGGGCGGACTATGGCCAAGTCCTGCAGGCCAAGAGTAGTGGCGTTGGCTTCAACGTACTCGTGCGTTGCGCCCTACTTGCCGTGCGTGCCACTGTATTTGCAACAGACAGATACTCAGGGGGATGCTGAAGATGCTGGCCCGAGTTGAGGACTTAACAGAGGAGAAGAAGGTAGAAGGGCCTAAGCCTAGTCGATACCCAGAATGAGGAAGTATGTACATCCATGTCCTACTTATATAGGTTAAGAAGCGACATGTGGAATAAGGAATGTGGGACAACAAGGTATGCAAAGCATGTGGTTATTGTCTACAACGAACAAAATTAGAACAAGGAATGCAAAGCGGGGATAGAACAATGAAGGACAATATAATATGATCGTGACTCGAAATGGGACAATAAGGAGTGGCCGGATATAAAACAATGGGGTCGCGTCCGAGGATAATACAAGGACGGGGAGTCCCGAGGTGAAAAGAACCGAGGAGTGCGCATGGCGAATGTGCCGAGCCGGGACCGGCGCACCAAGTGTTATGCAGGCAACACGGGCACTTGGTCGTGGATATAGAATAATTGCTCAGTCGGCACTGCCGGCGGATGGGTCTCAGTACGTGGACTTGACATGTCCACTATATTTTCCATCCAGACACCTTCAGTCCACCCATCCATCTGTCATCTCACTAGATCCATCAGTCGGCAATATTTGGGCACAACTCGCTCACCCGCTATAATCCGTTGATTAGCAGGGTATTGGGCAGTATTATAATCTATCAAGCAACTAACGTTTTAGGTGCATCCCATTGGCCTCAGTCCAGGTGGCATTTGCCACTGTTCCAAAAGCCTCACCCAGGATCCTGTTCTGTCACTGGAAGCTCTGCCAATAGCCCTAGGAATTGCAACTGCCTTGTGCACACTTGTATACCAGAAAGGCTGGCAAGTTTTTAGCAGGGACCTCTCGGTCAGCATCATCATTTGGCACGTTCGGCCAAGGTTTCTTCTGTCTGTCCCTATCTGTTCTTATTCATTCACTCCATATATGTGCATAATATGCCTTACGAGTTCTCTCCGCTCTTGTTGGCTAGAAGCCGACACCTTTGGTAGACGTTGGGATGTCTACCTAAAAAGGGGGGTGGCGACTAGTGATGAGATTATGAGCAAATTGCAGTAGGTTTGAAGAATTTATGGGCAATCTATTTAATTTTATCTCCTCAGTGTAGTCAACAACTAAGTGTATATTCGGAAAATATACCTATTTAATTTTATCTTACAAAAAGAATAAAGAAATTAGCCTTAAAGGCTTGTACAATATACTATATAACTCACCTCCTCAGTGTAGTCAACAACTGAGGAGGGAGGCATGCGCGGGTTGTGTTTCACCCACATATACCCTGCAACCGGCCCTTGACCCTATCGAAGGTTTGAGCCAGGCTGCTGGTTCCAAACCCAGGGAGCCGGCCACGCTAGTCGCGTCGTGCGTGGACAAGTGCCCGTAAGTATCGTACATAGTAAAAAATGAATAACTCCCTCAATTTTGAGGGTAAAAATACAAATTAAAATGAGAAAAATTAGGAATTCAAAAGCACACAGAATGATACTGAAATCGATATATTATTACAATATATTGAGATTGGTCTCTCAGGGGTGTGATGCAAGTTTGCACCCTACAACTAGCTAGGAATACTCTGAACTATGCAATCTCCCCTCCCAAAGACATCCCTTCTCCTGCAAATCCCCTCCATTCTATCCCCCCATCCCATCCTTTACTCCTCCATTTCCTCAGTTCTACCCACATACCATCATGAATTCCCTTAACAATCATCTCGCAATCACAAAAACACTCACCTCCAACCTCTCTCTCGTTCCACCCATTACCCTCTTCTCCCTTCAATTGACCACAACCAAACCTGCTGAACACCTTGGCACATTCAACTTGTTCTTCCTTCCTTCATTTGATTTTCACCTTCAAAATAAATAAATAAATAAATAAATAAATAAATAAAATCTTTTTATTAACTATTTTAAAGTCTCATCTTCATTACCACCCACATCATCATCCCTCTCCTTCTGTTTGCTTTTATCTACCCCAGCCTTTTGCCCCTCATCATCTACTTCCTAACTATCGTTCAGCTTCTCCAAATCTCCCAAATCCACCATGAGGAACAATGCCCTCTCCAACCCATTGGTTGCTCCTCTCCAACCAGTGGTTACTCCTGAGGAGCTCCTCCAAGAGCTCCACCATCCTCCACCCAATCGATGGTTCAACCTGTGGAATCTCCACCACTGGGGTCCTCCCACTCAGTTGTATGTTGCAGGCCCGCTTCGGCCTTTTCTTTGGTGGTTCCACCACCTCCTTGTTGTCCTCGTCTCCCTCAGACCCCTCTTCGCTCTCCACCACTGACTCTTGGTTGGAATCCTGAATAATGGGCCGACTTTTGGCCCCAGACACCCACAGGATGGCTAAGTTGCACTGTGTTATATCCGTGATATAACTCCGACATCTTGGACATCCAACATAGGGCGCTACGAAAAGACCCTACTCCGAACCAAGTCTGAACCTACAATCCCACCTCCGAGTCCAACCAGCATCGTTACCCTCGGACCTCAGACATCTTCCTTTTCATCGAACAATAGTCTTATTGTAACACCAATGTATATTTCTCTTGTACTCCATTTTTGTTCATCTTATTGTTCTCTTGATCATTCCTAATTAGTTACAATAAGGATCGTATGTATAAATACCTCCAGACTTCTGTACTATACCTTAGTTCGAATATCGACTTGTATTCCCACTCACTCCTGAACTCCAAAAACTTATCTTCTCCGAACCTCCGAAATAAAGGACTGATGATCGAGGAGGGCGCAACATTAAAGTTGAAGCCAAGTCCTTACGACTCCGAATACAAACGACTCGGACTGACTTACATCAGCTCAGCCCTGACGCAAACTCGGACTCTAACACACTGCACCTTGCGCCATTTGCACGTTCGGCAGGCAGCCCCTGGTCCTGGGACACTGCACTCTTGCCCCTGTTTCTTGCACTCCTTACAAGGAGGACGGAGAGTCAGAGACCACTCATCAGTGGTCTCATTGTGCTATTTACAAGAATCAGCAATAATAGATAAATAAATGAAAACCACTCACATGGGCCCCTGCTGGCCTCTCACTTTTCCCCAATCCTCTTGCAGCCGGCTCTAAACTGGGCCCCACTCCCACACTCCTACCCCTCTTGCATGGAACTCTTGGGACTACTGAGGTCCTGGAACCCCCCATGATAGTGGCACCTCGGACCTTTGTTGTCACAGCCAGTACCCCCCCACCCTGGGTGTACTCCTCTCTGACCAACTGTTCAGGGTTTCCCACCCCGGCTGACTCCATTGTCTTGGCAGTTTTATTACGAGCCTCCTGGCTCACCTGTGGGATGTCAGTTGCCTGAATGGCCACGATAGCCCCCTGTGGGTCTCTAGCAGCATCCTCTGCCCCAGGGTCGACCACCTGCTTCACAGCATCCTTCTCAGCCACCTCATTCACAGCCACCTCTGCTTCCCTCCCTTTGGTTGCCTCTTGCATGGCCTCCTCATCCTCCTTCCATTTTCTCTTGGCTTCCTCCTGCTTTTTTGCATCAGCCTCAGCCTTGGCCACCTCTTTGGCAACCCATGCAGCTTCTGCTGCCTCATGGTCATGTTGTTGCTGAGCCCACTGCTTATCTATCTCAGCAATATGCTTCTTATCTTCGTCAGTCTCATAGCCCATTTTTTGTCAATGGGGTTATGCAAGTTTCTGATGAGGGAGGAAGAATATGTCTGGGCACTGACAGTAAAGTGTGTTGGATTGTCTAATCCCACATACTATTCATACCTCATGAGTCTTAATGAATTTCTAAGACAACACAGAGCTCTATGAGTAGTATTGACAATCTGATAACTAACTAGGGCTCTGTCACTCAACATGAAGTGGTCTTCATTATATGAGTCATCCTGAAAGGTTACCCATGTGGACTAGATGGTGTAGTGGTTAACACCATAGCTATATTCGCTATAGCCCTGGGTTCAATTCTAGTCTGGTCATGCTTTTCACCTCAACAAAGTGATCGATCTCAACCATGTTCCAAATCAGACTCCGACGGTGCTCATCCTATATTACCTTCACTGTCACCACATCACACAGCCAACCATTCTATTCAGCCCTCCAATCTTCAGACTCCCATTATATCATCATGTCTTCTTCAGAGCTCATTTCCATGCAACGCTACAACACCCAGGACACACATATCCAGGCAGAACCATTATCATATCATTATCTTCGCATACCCCCACCAGTACATTTCTCACTCAGAAGACGATCCCATCCAATCTACACTCAGTCATATGCCATAGGAGATGCAGTCTATTTCCCAGAAAGTCAAGAACCATACATATTTCTTCGAATGACATCTAGACCAGCATATCGTGATAGGAGTAGAGTGGAATATGAGGCAGAGTTCAGGGCACCATCCCATCCTGATTATCCCGCCCACTCCATTCGACTCACTCTTAAACACAAAATGAGAGTACACGACCGTATACCCATTAGTCCTCCTACTCCCAGACCCCTATCCTTGGATTGGATACTGGAGAAATTGTGGAAGATATGTTGCCTGTGACCTGGAAATACTCCGAGATAACTCAGTCCCCTGACTCATCCTAAGGCCCCTCAGGAGTAGTGGACAAGGTTGTTAGATGTTTATTGGTGGACTTCCTTACTGTTTCTTTTATATGTTTCCCTTTTTCTTGGCATGACTCAGACCTGTTTCCTAATCTGTTAGTCTTTTCTTGTTGTTACTCATCATCCTTACCTTTTTGGTTAGTCTCCCCCTATCATAGCCCCTAGCCCCTATTCACGCAGCCTCGATGCTGTACCATTTCTCCAGAGTTTCTCCATAGTTTCCTCTTTTGTATACTTTGTTCTCGTGCTTTGTCATTCAACTGACATAGCCAACCTCTCACATCGTTTTGCATTGTTGCTTGGTTTTTGTATATAAAGGCCTCTGGCTCACCTCTGTAATAACAAGTTCACAATTTAAAGCCCCAAGTCAAGTCTCCAAGTCCAAGTCAAGGCTAGTCTAGAAACTTCTAGACTATTGTATTCAAGCCCAAAGTCAAAGTCCAAGTCTTAGTCAGCATGACACATTCGCATCTCATCAAGGTCACATCCCTGTCACATCACACCATATTTCGTTCACATTCTATTTTCATTCATACATTGCCACTCACAAGTCACAGAATCCATTCCAGCTGTGCCGAACAACTGCGCTAGACCCCGCCAGAGAAAAGGACCGGTGCATGCAGGCTTTTAGGTATTAATTACCTAGAGCAACTCTACAGCGCTATACCCAAACCTTCATGTGACATCACATTTAGGTGGCCCAAACTCTAATACTTAATCTCTGGCAACCAGCTTCATGGGTTCAGCCACTAAGGGGGGGATATACACATACCGAATATCTGGCAAGTCAGCAGTGCCAACCAGACAATCCGTCAGTAGTTGTATACAAGTCACTCGATGTATAGGTTTTGGCTCGGCATACATACTATCCACATTCCTCGCTCCCATCCCATGTCTACTCTTGACCCTCACTACCATTGACCCCATTGTGACCACCAATTGATCCTGCCTTACCTTGAATATCTTTCTTATATTATCCTTGGCCATGGCTCTATTGTTTTATAGTCGATCGCTTCCTATTGTCCTATCCTTGGCTACATTTCTATTATCCTATCCTTTATTTTTCCATCCCCGTTTTACATCCCCTCATCCTAATTTTACTTGTTGTGGACAATAACCACATGCTCTGCATACCTTGTTGTCTCACATTCCTTATTCCACATGTCACTTCTTAAACCTATATAAGTAGGACATGCATGTACATATTTCCTCATTCTGGGTATCTGTCAAGCTTCAGGTGCTGACGGACTTCAGTACTGCTGAAGGGTATCGGATGGACAATGGCCAAGTCCTACAGGCCAAGAGTAGTGGCATTGGCTTCAACGTACTCGTGCATTGCGCCCTACTTGCCGTGTGTGCCACCAATTTGCAACAGACAGGTACTCAGGAAGATACTGGTAATGCTGGCATGAGTCAAGGACTTTAACAGAGGGGAAGAAGGTAGAAGGGCCTAAGCCTAGTCGATACCCAGAATGAGGAAATATGTACATGCATGTCCTACTTATATAGGTTAAGAAGCGACATGTGGAATAAGGAATGTGGGACAACAAGGTATGCAGAGCATGTGGTTATTGTCCACAACGAGTAAAATTAGAATGAAGGGATGCAAATGGGCATAGAACAATAAAGGATAGAATAATAGAAGTGTGACCAAGGATAGAACAATAGGGAGTGGCCAACTATAAAACAATGGAGTTGTGGCCGAGGATAATACAAGGACAGAAGTCCTGAGGTGAGATGGATCAAGGGGTGAGGAATAGGCATATGGGTGGTGGATGTGCCGAGCCAAGACCGGCATACCAAGTGATATGCATGTGGCATGGCCACTTGGACATGAACATAGGATGGTTGCTCGATTGGCACTGCCAAATAAATGGGTCTCAGTACATGTACTTGACAGTATCGACTAGGCTTAGGCCCTTCTACCTTCTTCCCCTCTGTTAAGTCCTTGACTTGGGCCAGCATCATTAGCATCCTCCCAAGTATCTGTCTGTTGCAAATCAGTGGCACGCACGTCAAGTAGGGCATAACGCATGAGTACGTTGAAGCCAATGCCACTACTCTTAGCCTGCAGGACTTGGCCATTGTCTTTCCGACACCCTTCGGCAGTACCGAGGTCCATCAGCACCCAAAGCTTGACACGAATATACCAACCCAAGACCACGTACTAGTGAAGAAATGACTTGTCACTTGTGTGTGAGATTAAATGGTAGAGATTGTTCAGCTGGTATGTGTCAAGCTTTGGGTACCGACGGACTTTGGTACTGCTGAGAGGTGTTGGCGAAAGGTTGGGTGGACTATGGCCAAGTCCTGCAGGCCAAGAGTAGTGGTGTTGGCTTCAACATACTCGTGCGTTGCACCCTACTTGCCGTGCATGCCACTGGATTTGCAACAGAAAGATACTCGGGGGGATGCTGATGATGCCGGCCTGAGTCGAGGACTTAACAGAAGAGAAGAAGGTAGAAGGGCCTAAGCCTAGTCAATACCCAGAATAAGGAAATATGTACATGCATGTCCTACTTATATAAGTTAAGAAGTGACATGTGGAATAAGGAACGTGGGACAACAAGGTATGCAGAGCATGTGGTTATTGTCCACAACGAATAAAATTAGAATAAGGAATGCAAAACGGGGATAGAACAATAAAAGACAGGATAATAGAATCATGACTCAAGATGGGACAATAGGGAGTGGCCAAGTATAAAACAATGGAGTCGTGTCCACGGATAATACAAGGACAGGAAGTCCCAAAGTGAAGCGGATCGAGGAACGGGCAAATGGTATGGCAGAACGTGCCAAGCCTAGAACGGCGTACCAAGTGATGTGCATGTGGCGTAGACACTTGTACGTGGACGTAGAATGGCTGCTCGGTCGGCACTGCCAAATAACCGGGACCTCGGTACGTGTACTTGACAGTATGACTGAGTGAACTAAGGCTTGGTATCATGTACTTAACAGCTATGTCCACTGTTCTATTTTTGGCTATGTTCCACATGCTTTCCATACCTTATCCCCTTCTTCATACCCTATGCCACTCTGTTCTACATCCAGTTCTTAACCTATATAAGTAGCATATGGATGTAGATAGTTCCTCATTCTGAATATCAACTTGGCATATGCCTCTTGCCTTCCTGTATCCTCCTGTCTGAAGTCCTTACTTGGGCCAACACTCTTGGCACTCTCCTGAGTTCCTCTCCTCTCTGAAATCAGTGGCATGCACAGAAAGTAGGGCATAACACACAATTACGCTGAAGCCAAGCCACCCTGCTTGGTCTACTGGACTTGGCTTATCTCCTGCCAGCGTTGTGAATTCGGTACTTTTGCATTAGTACTTTGCCCATGCAACATCGACATTTTCAGTGCCTGACAAGGATAAGGGAAGGCAAGAGGCATATGCTAAGTTGATATTCAGAATGGGGAACTATCTACATCCATATGCTACTTATATAGGTTAAGAACTGGATGTTGAACAGGGTGATGTAGGGTATGAAGAAGGGGATAAGGTATGGAAAGCATGTGGAACATAGCCAAAAATATAACAGTGGACATAGCCAAGAATAAAACAATAGAGTATGACTGAAACTGGGACAATGGAATATTACTGAGCATAAAACAATAAGAATGTGACCAAAGATAAGACAATAGAATGTGACCAAATATAAAACAATAGGGTCATGACCAAGAATCAAACAATAGAAATATCCCAAAGTAAAATGGGTCAGGGAATAAAAGAATGAACAGGTTGGGAATAATGGATGTTAAATAGAAGAAGATGTAGATGATGAATGTACCGAGCCAAGACTGATGTACTGAGTGACTTGTAAATTACTTGGTTACCTGTCTGTGGAATTAGATTTTTAGTGTTCAGTCGGTACTGCTGAGTGAAGCAACGCTTGGTATCGTATACTTACCAATCCTCCTGTCTGAAGTCCTTACTCAGTCTGACACTCTCAGCACTCTCCCGAGTTCCTCTCCTCTCTGAAATCAGTAGCATGCACTGAAAGTAGGGTGCAATGCATAAGTATGTTGAAGCCAAGCCATCCCAATCAGTCTACTAGACTTGGCCAATCCCCTGCCAGGTTGTGAAGTCAGTACTTTTGCATTAGTACTCAGCCCATGCAATGTTGGTATTTTTGGTGCCTGACAGCTCCTTCCTATGGGATCAGCACTTCTTCTTCTCCACCTCCTGCACAGAGGTACTGGGTCCCACTACCAGAAAATTCAAAGAATGATTGGTTTCACTAAATGCAGGAATCCTGCAAGCCAGTGGAGAGTTGACATCCAATGTGAAGGAAATACTGTTTGATAATAAAGGGCTACCACCCTCACTGGTGGTTTTTCAAAGGACATTTTTGTCCTTGATAGCCGCTTGGACAGCAGCATCCTCCTGGCACTGCTCCACCTCCTTCTCCTTCTGCTCACCCTCTGTTTTCCAGAGCTCCTCTAGAAGCATATGCTCCAGGACCTTCCACTCTTTCTCTTCCACTCCTCTGTGTCAGGGTTCAGTAATGCCGAAGGTGCAGGCAGGAATTGGCCAAGTCCTGCAGGCTAGTAGTAGTGGCTTTGGCTTCAACATACTCATGCATTGTGCCCTACTGTCAGGTACCGTACATACTGACAGGCCTCGGGAGAGCCGAAGGGGTTGGATGGGTAAAGGCCAAGTCCTGCAGGCTAGAAGTAGTGGCATGGCTTCAACGTACTCGTGCATTGCGCCCTACTTCCCATGCGTGCCACTGATTTGGGACAGAGGGATACCTGGAAGAGTGCCGAGAGTGTCGGCCCAGGTAAAGGACTTGGGACAGGAGAAGGGAGGACAAGAAGGCGTAAACCTAGTTGATTTCCAGAACGAAGAACCATCTACATACATTGGCTACTTATATAGGCTAATAAGTGAGATGTGGAACAGAGTGGCACAAGGAATGGAGAACAATAAGGTATGAAGAATCATGTGGAGGTATTGTCCACAATGATCAAGAATAGAACAAGGAATGCGGATGATAATAGAACAATAAAGTATGGCCGAGGACAAAAGAGTGAGTGAGAATAGAACAATGGGAGTGGCCGAACATAAAACAATAGGGCCACTGCCGAGTGGCAACAAAGAGTGAATGTCCTGAAGGTAAACAGGCAAGGGGAAGGAAGGGGAATGAAGGAATGACAAAGGATAGAGGGGATAGGATGAGGAAAGTGAACCAAACGATGAGCCAAATGTACCGGACCGAGAACATGTACTGGCGAGAGATGCCTTGTTACTGGTGTGTAGGACTAAAAGGCAAGGGTTGTTCGGTCGGTACTTCCGAGTGAACCAGAGCTTGGAATCCGGGGCTTGACACCTACTCTTCATGCATGCCACTAATTTGGGACAGAAGAGGAACTTGGGAGAGTGCTGAGGATGTCAGCCTGAGTAAGGGACTTTAACAGGAAAGAGAAGGTAAAGGGGCCTAAGCCTAGTTGATACCCAGAATGAGGAAGTATATACATGAATGTGCTACTTATATAGGTTAAGAAGCAAGATGTGGAATGAGGAATATAGAACAATAAGCTATGCAGAGCATGTAGGGGTATTGTCCATGTCAAGTACACGTACCGAGGTCCCATTATTCGCCAGTACCGACCAAACAACCATCCTACATCCATGTACAAGCATCCACGCAGCATGCATAATGCTTGATACACCGGTCTCGGTTCGGTACATCCGCCATCCACATTCCTCGGTTCGTTTCACCTCGGGACTCCCCGTCCTTGTATTATCCTCGGACGCGACCCCATTGTTTTATATCCGGCCACTCCCTATTGTCCCATTTCAAGTCACGATCCTATTACATTGTCCTTCATTGTTCTATCCCCACTTTGCATTCCTTGTTCTAATTTTGTTCGTTGTGGACAACAACCACATGCTCTGCATACCTTGTTGTCCCACATTCCTTATTCCACATGTCGCTTCTTAACCTATATAAGTAGGACATGGATGTACATACTTCCTCATTCTGGGTATCGACTAGGCTTAGGCCCTTCTACCTTCTTCTCTTCTGTTAAAGTCCTCGACTCGGGCCAGCATCTTCAGCATCCCCCTGAGTACCTGTCTGTTGCAAATACAGTGGCACGCACGGCAAGTAGGGCGCAACGCATGAGTACGTTGAAGCCAACGCCACTACCCTTGGCCTGCAGGACTTGGCCATAGTCCGCCCGACCTTTCAACAACACCCCTCGGCAGTACCGAAGTCCGTCAGTATCCGACTCCTGACAGTCCACAATGATCAAGAATAGAATGAAGGAATGTAAATAAGATTAGAACAATGAAAATAGAATAATAGGAATGTGGCCAAGAATATGACAATAGGAAGTTACCAACTATAAAACAATAGGGTCATGGCCGAGGATAAAACAATGATCAAATGTCCCGAGGTAAGGTAGACCAAGGAATAAGGAGTAGATGGGGTGGGATTAATGGATGATGAATGATGAAGGAGTGGATGAGGGATGGGAATGAGGAATGTGGATAGTGAATGTGCCGAGCCAAGACCGACATACCAAGTGACTTGCATATGGCTTGGTCACATGCATGGACATAGACTGATTGCTCAGTGGGCAGTGCCAAGTTACCAGATACTCAGTACATGTACTTGACACTCTGCTACCCTCTCCTCCTCCTCTACCTTCTGCTTCTCCTCTTTCTTCCACTCTCCACCTTCCACTCCTCCTCTTTCTTCTACTCCTCCACTACCCTCTCTTCTTCTATGATCCTCTCCTCCTCCTTCCACTTCTCCTCCTGCCTCCACTCTTCTGCTAACCACTCCTCCTCCTTCCTTTACTCCTCCACCATTTTCAACTCCTCTTCTGCTTTCTGAGCCTCTTCTATCTTCTTCTTCCCTTCTTCCTTCATCTGCTGAAGATGCTCTGCAAACTCTGCCTCAAAGGCCCAGATCTTTTCCATATATGCTGCTTCGAGGTCTTGTTCAATGCTTAATATTGAAGGAAAATGAGAACTCCCTAAGAAGGAAAGCCCACCCCTTTTATAGGCCATGAACCATGGGTGCACCAGAAATGGCAATTCAATGCCCAGAACACCTTAAAACTTCCCATGCCTATTTCCACCTTAATCATCGTACTAATAGGTGCTGGACCTCAAGGGCTCGGTCCTAATGGAGGAGTACTGTTATAGCCTATACCCCAGATTAATCTAACTTGAAACCACACTACTATCCCACCCATCCCTAATGATTTCCCAGCTGTGCCATTAAGAAACCAATCTTCTGCCCATCCCTCTATGATCCTGCAGTCCCACAATCCTGCAGTCCTACAATCCCATAGTCCTGCAATCCTATAGTCCTGTGATCCCATAGTCCTATAATCCTATAGTCCCATGATCCCACAGTTCTGTGATCCTATAGTTCTTCATTTCCACAGCACGCATCTCTGGGGTTCCTGAGTAATGTGTTCCCCTTGTTCTTTCACTTTCCTTACATCCCCTTGTATTTCCCTCTTCCCTTGTCTTTTGACCAGACAGTAGAAAATACAAGGTAGTTATTAAACTCTCCTCCATATCAGATTAATATGATGTTGAGCTGCTGACCGCTGGAAAAAGAAAGGATGTCAGAAAGTATCACAGAGATTGGGATAGAATGAATGAGCTCCTCTTCATAGCAGGACACTCCTGGACAGGACAGAGGCACCTGGGTACAGATCCCTTTCCCCATGTGCAGATGGAGTGTTCAAGGAAGAATTGAACTTACTTGACAAGTGTTAAATCCATGTGTCAGATGCTTAAATAACAGATTCCAAAAGATTCCAAAAGGGTTTCCAAAGGAATTCCACAAGGGTGGGGGATTCCAAGGACTAAGGGGGTCGAGGGTCGTAGGTCAGAGTTGAGGAAATGGAAGGGGCAGAAGGTGGATGACAAAGCACTGGGACTTAGGTAGGTGGTCGGTTCATTGTGAGGACTTGTACAATTAGTTGTACAGGTGTTCGAACTCAGAGAGACTTGGCTCAACTTATGTGTTATACCCTCCTTGATCATCTGTTTCTTATTTCCAAAAGTCAGAAATGTATGAGAGGCTAAGTCACCCCCAGTTGACTGGACTGTTTGCTAGTTCAAATTTCGACTTAATTTGCATCTAGTTCTCTGACTTAGCCCCCGACTTAATTCCAACTTAGTCTGCACTCACGTTTCTACTTTTCTGAAATTAGGGACAGATGATTGAGGAAGGCACAACACATAAGTTGAAGCCAAGTTCCTCCAACTGTGAACACCCCCAATGATCAGTCATTCTACTCTTCACTGTAAGTTTGACCTCCTACATATGCTCTGGCACTCTGTCGTCCATCGTCTGCCACCTCTGCCTTCACAATAATCTAACCCTCTGACCCTCAACCTTTCATTAACCATGGAATACTCAGCCCCTTTCAGAATCCTTTGGAATCCTTCAGAATTGCTTGGATCCTTTCAGAATCATAATTTTAGTAACTGCCTGACACATGGATTTAACAGTACTGAGCCAAGACCAATGTACTAGTGAATAATGACTTGGTCACTTGTATGTAGGATTAGACAGTAAGACATTTGGCAGGAATAATCAAGTAAACTGAAGCTCAGTAATGTGTACTTGAGAGAGACCAAGGCAGAAAGGATAGATAGCAACCAAATTCAGACTGGTGCATCTTATGTACATAGGGCCTTGCCCTAAAAGATAAAAGTTGAAAAAAAAAAAAAAAAAAAAAAAAAAA
>QLPI01001662.1:0-11840 GCA_003314275.1 Chroogomphus rutilus
ATAGGTTAAGAAGAAACACATGAAACAAGGAATGTGTGACAATAAGGTATGCAGAGCATATTAGGGTATTGTCCACAATGAGCAAAATTAGAATGGAGGAATGTAAATGGTGATAGAACAGTGAAAATAGAATAATAGGAATGTGGCCAAGGATAGAACAATAGGGAGTGCCCAACTATAAAACAATAGGGTCATGGCCAAGGATAACACAAGGACAGGATGTCCCAAGATAAGGCGGGATGAGGATTAAGGAGCAGATATGGCAAGATTAATGGATGGTAAGCAGGTAAGAGTAGACGAAGAATGGAAATAAGGAATGTAGACGGTGGATATGCCAAGCCAAGACTGGTGCACCAAGTGACTTGCATGTGGCTTGGATACTGGTGCATGGACATAGACTGACTGTTTGGTCAGCACTGCCAAATTACCAGAATCTTAGTACGTGTACTTGACACACTGACTGAGGGGTCCCAGCTAAAAACTTGCCAGCTGTTCTGGTATACAAGCATGCACAAAGGCAGTTCATTGACTAGTGCTATTGGCTGAGCTTCCAGTGACAGAACAGGATCCTGGGTGAGGCTGTTGGAGCAGTGGCAAGTGCCAACTGGACCAAGGCCATCAGGATGCATCTAAAAATGTTAGTGGCATGATAGAACATAATACTGCCCAATGCCCTGTTAATCAACAGATTATAGTGGGTGAGCGAGTTGTGACTGAATATTGCTAACCAATGGATCTAGTGATGTGACAGATGGATGGGTGGACTGAAGTTGTCCTGAGAGAGAATCTAGTGACATGTCTATGTGTTTAGCAGTACTAGATCAAGAAGAATTCTAAGAGAGAATAATGTAAAGGGGATTTTTTTTTCAAATAAACTATGAGCGGATGCTGATTGATCAAGCATGTAAAGTAGGTTGCCGAGGATAGGTGTTGCCGCAAGGTTGGCAGGAAAAAACTAAATGTATCTTGAAGTGGATGGTTTCCAAATCTATACTGATACCTGGTCAGAATGCTGGGGTGCGGAGTTGTCTTGACGGACACCTAGTAGCCAATTCTACGGATTCATTAACAACCAAATTGGTAGTATTGTTAAGGAATTGAGGGGAATTGGGTTAGTGAAGGTACTAGGAATTTTATATTTCCAAGAATAAGACAATCTGATGAAGCTATGAGCAGATCCTGAATTGATTAGGCAGTTAGAAGGGGTTACCGAGGAACCTAGTTCTAAGTAAGAAGATAGAAAGATCATTAAAGAGGTGTCTTGTGGGAGCATATTTGTAAGGAATGATGGCACAGGAAGTAGTTTGTATTCTGGGTATACTGTCAGGATTCGATAATGCTAAGGATGCAGGCAGGGATCAGCCAAGTCCTGCAGGCTGGTTGTAGTGGCTTTGGCTTCAATGTACTCATGTGTTGTGCCCTACTCTCCATGTATGCCATCAATTTGGGACAGAAGAGGAACTCAAAGAGTGCCAAGGCTGTCGGCCTGAGAAGGGGACTTTAACAGGGGAGGGAGGCAAAGGGACCTAAGCCTAGTCGATACCCAGAATGAGGAAGTATGTACATGCATGTGCTACTTATATAGGTTAATAAGTGAGATGTGGAATAAGGAATGTAGAACAATAAGGTATGCAGAGCATGTGGGGTATTGTCAACAATGATCAAGAATAGAATGGAGGAATGTAAATGAGGATAGCACAATGAAAATAAGATAATAGAAATGTGGCCAAGAATAGGACAATAGAAAGTGACTGACTATAAAACAATAGAGTCATGGCTGAGGATAAAACAATAAAGTCATGGCTGAGGATAAAACAATAGAGTCATGGCCAAGGATAAAACAATAGAGTCATGGCTGAGGATAAAACAATAGAGTCATGGCTGAGGATAAAACAAGGATTAAATGTCCTGAAGTAGAACAGGTGCAGGGATAAGGGGTGGTCAGGGTGGGGTTAATTGATGATGAATGAGGAAGGAGTGGATGAGGGATGGTTATGAGGAATATGGATAGTGGATGTGCCAAGCAGAGACTGAGGTACCAAGTGATTTGCATGTGGCTTCGTTACTTGTATGTGGTCATAGACTGATTGCTCAGTCGGCACTGCCAAGTTACCAGATACTTGGTATGTGTACTTGACATCTATTATCATTCCGGTGATACAGGGTTTGGCAGAAATAATCTACTATATATGAGCAACATTTAAGTGTCAAGTGTCAGTAATGCTAAAGATGCAGGCGGGGAGCAGCCAAGTCCTGCAGGCCAGAAGTAGTGGCTTTGGCTTCAACATACTGGTGCATTGTGCCCTACTTTCCATGCATGCCACCAATTTGGAACAGAAGGGATACTTGGGGAGTGCCAAAGGTGCCAGCCCAAGTGGAGGACTTTACAGGGAGAAGGGAAGGTAAGGGGCCTAAGCCTAGTCGATACCCAGAATGAGGAAGTATGTACATGTATGTCCTACTTGTATAGATTAAGAATCAATATGTGGAATAAGGAATGTGGAACAATGAGGTATGCAGAGCATGTGGGGGTATTATCCACAATGAACAAAAAATAGAATGGAGGAATGTAAATGGGGATAGAACAATAAAATAGAATAATAAGAATGTGGCCAAGGATAGGACAATAGGGAGTGCCTGGCTATAAAACAATGGGTTATGACTGAGGATAAAACAATGGGCAGATGTCCCGAGGTAAGATGGGTCAAGGAGTAAGGAGCGGATGGGGTAGGATGAATGGATGGTGAATGAGGTAGAGTGGATGAGGGATAGGGATAAGGAATCTGGAGGGTGGATGTGCTGAGCCAAGACTGGTGTATCAAGTGACTTGCATACGACATGGACACTTATACATGGACATAGTCTGGCTGTTCAGTCGGCACTGCTGAATTACTGGACAGTCAGTACATGTACTTGACATTAAGCCAAAATGCATAAGGGAGGGAGACAAATGGCATTCAGGAGGAATTTATTTTCATCTAAATTTACCTGATTTTGATAACATACAATCTTAAATCAGTGATTTCTCAAAAATTTCCAAGATATTGTATCATAAAGTGTTCACATAAAGGAAGATATACATTTTATACTACCAATTATAAAAAAAACTCTAAGTGGGATTTGGCCTAATTTAACCTTAATCTGACCACAAAGATATTAGGGCTATCAAAGCATGACATGCTAACAATACATGACCATATTCCTATCTCATCTCATCATCAACAATGCATAAATTGAATTCATAAAAAAAAAGCAAAATGGTTTTAAACTAAAGCTCCCCCCAACCTTGAACAAAGATGATATTGAAAATGAGCAAAATGAAGAAGAATGTGATGAAGAGATGGATGACTAATCACAATGGGGTGCAAACTCCATGTCTAGAGAATTAGGTGTCACACTTGTGTCAAGTACTTATACCTGTGACATGTTGACCTGTTCCATAAAATAATTTATCATGCAGCAACAACAGCTTTTTTGCCCCTATATTATATAGCAAAAATATTCTTTAGACACTTCTTAGCTGTAATATACTTTTATTGAAATTTAATCTGCAAATTTTGAGCTAAAATCAAACTTGACTGAAATCTATACCAAGAAATCTATTACACTGTATGTGAAAAGTAATAATTAGTATTTTGAGGGTGGTTGTTTTGGAACCCAAGAAGCTGTGACAAAACCTTCACCCATTTCATTCCACACCTCAGATAATTCCTACCTTATATCGACCATCTCCTGGTGAAGTTACCCTACTGACTGGGTCAGCTGCTGAATCATAACCATGAGGTTGATTATGGGTGAAGGAAGAGGAGGAGGTATAAGAGCTACACTCCATTGTGGTAGGATGACTTGAACTGATAGAGGCAGTGAAGGAACTGGTAGAGGAATAGGGGGTGAGGGAAATGGTAAGGGAGGTGGTGATGAAGGAATTGGAGGTGGTGGTGAGGAAATGGCAGGAGGGGGTGTTGGAGAACAGATAACAATTTGGGGTATTAGAACTGCTGGAGGTGTTGGAAGAGATGATGGTAAAGGCTATAGGGGTTGGGAAGTTGGTGGCTCAGAAAGGAAGAGTGGTGTATGCACCCTGAGTGGAGGCTCTATCCTTGGCCTTTTTGATGGACCCACCTTATTATCACTCACTAAGGTTTATTCTGGTGCTTCCACCCTCACCTCTTTCAATGGCTTTGACATTTCAATGACCTTGAGATTCCAATCCTAGTTTTTTTCCCTTTGTTATCTTTCTGCTTACTTGTTCCCCTTTCTCATACATTAATGGTGTTGTGATTAGGATGAGCAAAAAATATATTACGTGCTTCAAAAACTCACATTCCTTTTGACCATTGAGCCTACCAAACTATCAAAATAACAATACCAATGCCTACAAATATTTTCGTGCTTTTTCCACATTTATTCGACGATCCGGAGATGTATACATTCACTCAAACTCATCAATTTACACTAATTTCATCGATATTTGGCATTCTCAGCTATTTTCCTCAACGACATTATCTACAATTGACTATTCAATTTTTCCTGTATTTGCCCATTTTCCCTGTGTTCTTGTTTGACTTCTATTGCTTTCTCATCCCAGTGTTCACCCCAGTAAAGCACCTAAGTGGAGGTATAGGCGGTTATGTGAGGTCATGAGGTATTGTCATGCATCAGAGAAGTATAATAGGGAGTGAAGTGTGGAGAATTTAGTAGGTTAATATGGCATTTAATACTGGCTATTACTTGCCATGCGAACCTATTATTATGTGTGGAAGGATAAAACTGATTTTGCTGCATGATACTTTTATATTCAAAAATTTATTTTGATTGCTTATCCACCGATGTTTGATAAAACATTTATTCGTTGACGAAGGCTTCAAGTATCATCATTCTTATATGACAATTCTTAATTCCATATCATCATTTATCTCCATTCACACCAAACAACAAAATCATCAATTCTATTCTCTTTGCTCAAAATGGTAGTAGCAAGGCACCCAACGCTACTCACATATCGTAGGACTGGCAGAGGCTTGGCCAGCCACCGCCCTTATCAAATATATTCACTTTTGAGGTGCAGAAGTTATAAGTGTGTACATTATCATTTTCTATTGCCATTTTTCTCCCCCAATTATTGTAAACTATGTTTTGCCTATCTGATGTCATATATGATACTAAAAACTCCTGTATATTGTTTCACATTCAATTTCCACTTGTATTCTGTGTAGTATATAGCCTATGATTTGTAGCTGAAAAAGACTAGACTTTCCATCATAATTATCATCAGAAAAATCAATGAAAAATCATTTCTCAACTGTTCTGTCTAAATTGGCAGAAATATTCTATTAACATCTATTTTACTTATCTCCCGGCTCTTTATCTTGTCAAATGGTACATCTTATGCTCCTCTCATTACACAAGACTCAATTCCCCAAGTCCAAGTCCCCATCCTATTTCCTTAGGCGAGAGATTGCCTTGCTTTTTACATCAATAGCAAGGCTCTTGTACCCACCTCACCCTTAACCATGTCATATTGTCATCTGCCTCACCCAGCCTTGCATTTTGATACAGGATGACATAAGATCATCCCCATCATTCCTCATCTGAAAGCAGGCATACTACAATGTTTTTAACAGAAGGTGAACCACAAAGCAAAAGAAATATATTACACACCTTTGCACTATTTAAGTGTGAACCTTTGACTGATGGCTGTCACACAGCTATGGTATCTTTGTCAAGTATACATACTGAGCATCCGGTAACTTGGCACTGCCGACTGAGCAACCAGTCCATGTCCATGCACAAGTGACCAAGCCATATGCAAGTCACTTGGTACATTGGTCTTGGCTTGGCACATTTACCATCTGTAGTTGGGTCTGGCAGATAAGGTTTCCTGGGGTTTTCCCATACTATAATATCAGAGAGTCGGTGGGACAATGAGGGGAATGATTCTCTAGATTTTCCTATGAATTTAGATATATTTATCTATAGGAAATATATTGCTCTAAGGCAATTCTACTGAGAGCTCAGTCCCGGGTTTACTCTCCACTTAGGTGCCGATCCGGGAATCTGGCCTGGGTGCCAAAGTGTTAGTGTATATGTTTGTGGTCCTCCCACAAGTTAAGTATAATATATGATGATGGATAATATTATGTATGGTTGGAAACCCAACTGTGACCCAGCCTTGCTGTACAACGAGTAGTTGGTGCTCTAGTCCTAAATAGGAAACTACACTCAGCGCTTAACCTTCTCCTTCAGCACGAGGCAAAGATATTTGAGTGTAGCCTAAAGGCTAGTGTGATGGGAGGCAACGATACAAATATAATTGCTTGTTATACTACTACAAAGTGTTCGTACTATATATGAAATAGGGAACCTATTTATAAGTGAAAACTTCACGGAGTGAAGTTAGAAGCCGGCCCAATGCAGCTGTACGCGTGGTACACCCGCATATATGCGGTGGGAATGATATAGAGGAAAATTTCACAGGGGAAGTGATAGAAATAGAATATAGTGGAGAATATACTGAATAGAAATCCACATGCCAGTGTATCCCCTTCCCAATGTATCCAGATGAGGTGAGCCAGCCCTTGGGGTAGGTATGGGGCCGGGTAGACAGTGTGGGGTAAAACCTGCTCCTAAAATCATGGAAATATTATCTTAGGTTCCTCATGATGTATATAACTTCAGTATGAAGTTGCATCCTGATCTGGGAATGGCTAGGGGAGATATTGCAGTGCAAATGTTGAATATATATATGAAGTGACTTGATGATCCCTGGTTCTAACACCATCCACACTCCCTCATCCACTCATTCTTCGTTCATTATCCATTAATCCCACCCTGTTTACTCCTATTCCTTGACTGGTTCTACTTTGGGACATCCTGTCCTTGTTTTATCCTTGGCCATGACCCTATTGTTTTATATTTGATCACTTTCTATTATCCTATTTTTGGGCACATTTCTATTATCCTATCTTCATTGTACTATTCTCATTTACATTCCTTCATTCTATTCTTGATCATTGTAGACAATACCCACATGCTCTGCATACCTTATTTTTCTTCATTCATTATTCCACATCTCGCCTCTTAACCTATATAAGTAGTGCATGCATATACATACTTCCTCATTCTGGGTATCAACTAGGCTTAGGTCCTCTTTACTTTCCCTTCCCCTGTTAATGTCCCTTACTTGGGCCAACATTTCTTAGCACCTGTCAGGCTTTGGGAACTGACAAGCTTCGGGACTGCTGAGGTGTTGGATGGGAGCGGCCAAGTCCTACAGGCCAGGAGTTGTGGCTTTGGCTTCAATGTACTCGTGTGTTATGCCCTAGTCTTCCATGCATGCCACTGATTTGCAACAGACAGGGTACTCAGGAGGATGCCAATGATGCTGGCCTGAGTAGAAGACTTACCAGAGGAGAAGAAGGTAGAAGGGCCTAAGCCTAGTTGATACCCAGAATGAGGAAATATGTACATGCATGCCCTACTTATATAGGTTTAAGAAGCGACATGTGGAATAAGGAATGTGGGACAATAAGGTATGCAGAGCATGTGGGTATTGTCCACAATGAGTAAAATTAGAAAGAGGGGATGCAAACAGAAATAGAACAATAAAAGACAGGATAATAGAAATGTGACCAAGGATAAGACAATAGGGAGTGCCTGACTATAAAACAATGGTTGTGACCAAAGATAAAACAAGGACAGGAAGTTCCAAGGTGGGGCAGGTTGAAGAATAAGGAACGGATGGGGTAGGTTTAATGGTTGGTAGAATGAGGAAGAGTGGACAAAGGATGGGGATGGGGATGTGGAGGATGTATGTGCCAAACTGAGACCAGCACACTAAGTAATTTACATGCAGCTTGGTCACTTGGGAATGGTTGTAGCCCAATGTACTTATGTTAGAACCAGGGACTAATGAGTCATTTTATATATATATTCAACATTCACACTGCAATATCTCCCCCAGCTATTCCCAGATCAGGACGCAACTTTATACTGAAGTTATATTCATCATGAGGAACCTATAATAATATTCCCGTGATTTTAGGAGCGGGTTTTACCCCACACTCTCTACCCAGCCCCATACCTACCCCAAGGGCCGGCTCACCTCATCTGGACACGTTGGGAAGGGGATACACTGGCATGTGGATTTCTATTCAGTTTATACCTAATTCTATTCTATTTCTATCACTTCCCCTGTGAAGTTTTCCTCCATATCATTCTCACCGCATATATGCGGGTGTAGCACGCGCACGGCCGCATTGGGCCGGCTTCTAACTTCACTCCGTGAAGTTTTCACTTATTAATAGGTTCCCTATTTCATATATAGTACGAATAGTTTGTACTAGTAAAACAAGCAATTATAACAATAGTTCACCCCCCATCACACTAGCCTTTAGGCTACACTCGAATACCTTTGCCTCGCGCTGAACCGGAAGGTTAAGCGCCGAGAGTACTTTCCTATTTAGGAGTAGGACACCAGCTACTCGTTGTACAGCAAGGCCGGGTCACAGTTGGGTTTCCAACATCATACTATTATATTATATTACTACACATTATATCCTACTTGTGGGAGAGCCACAAACCATTAAACCGACGCTTTGGCGCCCAGGCCGGATTCCCGGTACGGCGCCTAAGCGGAGAGTAAACCCGGGACTGAACTCCCAGTAGAATTGCTATAGGGCAATACTTCCCCTAGCAATAAATACATCTAAAATAGTAGTAAAATCCGGGAGATCATTCCCCTCATTATCCAACCAACTCTCCGATATTAAAGTGCGGGAAAACCCCATGAAACCCTATCTTCCAGACCCATCTACAACTTAGTCGGCACTGCTGAATTGCTAGACACTCGGTACATGTACTTGACAGCACCCTCCTGAGTTCCTCTTTTGTCCCAAGTTGGTGGCACACATGGGGAGTAGGGCACAATGCACGATTACATTGAAGCCAAGCCACTAAAGCTGGCCTGTAGTACTTGTCCGACCCCCACCCATATTCTTAGCATTACCGAATCCTGACAATCTTGCACCACGGCTTCAAGTTGAGCCCTTGCATCTTCAATCATAGCATTGGGAAATCAACGGGCTCAGCATTTCTCACAACACCTTTCAGATAGGGAGTGATGGGAATGTCAAGCTGGCCCATCAACTTCCAGATATCTGTTGGGTTGATGTAGTCTTGTACATCAATTAGAGATGTTGGTGATGGTGTTGGTGATGGTTACCCTCCAATTATTTCTAATGGCTACTGTTATACACCCTCATGTATGTTTGAATCTACTGTTATACACCCTCATGTATGTTTGAATCCCAACTACAACTTCATTTCCATGGCCTTATGGATATTATTATGATTCACTATACCATCATCCCTGACTATTCAATCCAGCCATATCTTTACTCAGCCTAATTTGCCATTACAGCCATATGCTCCAATAGACCTTCAATTCAGTGCACCTTGTGTATTCAACCTATTCTGTCTTGACATTGCATGCAACATTCAATTAGCTCTACTTTTTATGCCCACCATCTACTTGCATTTTCAGTATTTGTATTGTTCACTTCACCATTATGACTCTTTCATAATACCTTATATATTCAGCTCCACTTTTCTTATTTGCAATTCTGTTCCATTATTTCAATTTCTGTCATATGCTCTTTTGCTATGTTCCTTATAGGGTAACTATATTAGGTAATGGAATGATACATCATTCTGCTCTGTCATGGAGGAAATCAAGATTGGGACATTAGCATTCTGTTCTCACACATTCGATCTTTGCCTTTCTCGTATATTATAGGAATCTATTCAACTCTTCATGGAGAAGAAAGTAGTATGAGATCTCAGCTAGGTACTTTGTATGATAAGTTATCCTGAAGAAATGAGCTTTGACAAATTTGAGGCTTCCAACTTGAAATGTGAAGTATACAGTGGTTTTGTGGATTGTTGTCAGCATTGCAACAAGTTCTGATATCACACTGTGGGTCATAATGTCTCTCTCAGATTTGCTTGTAGCTGTCTGACTGGCATGGTCTGGTCCTCCACCAATGGATTAATTGGTGGCACAGTGGTGGCTTTCATCCCATGGGTCATTGCCGGTAGTACCACAGGTTGTTTGCTTAGTGATGGGTAAGCCTCTTTTTTCCATCTCCTCCATAAAACTTCCTTCTTCCTCCTCATTTCCTTCCCTTTCTTTCTTCTCCATTTCTGCTGTCTCTTCTTCTCTCTTCTGCTTTTCCACTCCAGTCTCCCATCTCTCTCTCTCTCCTGCTTGCATATGCTCTTTGGTTCCCATCCTGCTGGGTTCGTGTGTATGGCAGTGTAATGTGGTTTTGGGGCTTCTCTAGCTGCATCCTTGCATGGGTGTGCCAATAATGCTGTGAGTGAATAAGTTGATCCTTTGGCTGAACTCTGTGCAACTGCTGATCCATTCTTTGATAATGTGACCCTGTCGTTCATGTATCTGACTTTTGCATTCCCCCTCAATATGCATGGTACTGATAAGGTGTTCCATTTCTGATTTGGGATGTACTCAACATTCTGGAGGGCAACTTTCATATCTGGTATTCTGGTGAGTTTGTCTGGAATGATAATGATCTTTATTGTGCCTGATGTATAATCCCTGTCAATAGAGGTGAACAATTCCAGATCTTTGCATGTATGTCAGGATTCGGTGATGCCGAGATATCGGTTAAGTCCTGCAAACCATTACGGGGTGGCTAGGCTTCAACGTGCTCGTGCGTTGCGCCCTGCTGTTCCATGCATGCCACTAATTTGGATAGTGAGAGGAGCCTCGAGAGGATGCCGAGGGCGTCAGCTCAAGCGAAGGACTTTAGAAATAGGGAGTGGACAAAGGGGTGCGAATCAATTGATATTCTGAGTGAGGAACTATCTACATACCTCCCGCTAGTTTTATAGTTAAGAAGCAAGATGTGGAACAGGGTGGCGTAAGGAATGGAGACAATAAGGTATGAGGTAACCACATGGAGGCATTGTCCACAGTGATCAGAAATAGAATAAGGAATGTAAGCGGAATTAGAATAATAGAGTATGGCTGAGAATAAGATAATGAAATGGTGGGTGGGAATAGAACAATAGAGGATGGCCTAAGATAAAACAATGGCAGTGGCCAGGACAATGAGTGGCCGTCATGTTGTTCAGGGGAAACGGGTTAAGGAGTGGATAGGGGGTGAAGGAACAATGAAAGGGGATGTACGAGAGGAGTGGTCCATACGATGTACCGGGTGTACCGAGCCAAGGCCGTGCGGTAGTGCAAGATGATGTGGGTAAGGGCCGGTTGGTCGGTATTCCTGAGTAAGTCGGTGCTCGATGTTGTGGGCTTGACAATGTATGACTGTGGCTCGCTGAATTGATTAACTAGGTGTACCACTTGGCTTTGGTTGTGTGGGTTCCAGAGATGTTTGTGGAGTAGGTAGACATAGTTAGGTTGGTAGTAATACACCTTGTAGGAGTGTGAGGTTGTTTGGAATATAATGATTTTTATTAAATTTTTTTGTTTGATCTATGTTAAAAAATCTCCCTAGTGTGAGAATAGAAATCAAGTAAAATATAGTTAACAATAACTGGCTTGGACTTAGAGAAATCATGAGACCTTTAATCTCTTGAATAAGTTGAATTATATTTTCCTTGACTTTAGGGGAGTACAAGGGAAATAGAGAGAATAACGGTTTTGGGGAATATTTTGATTGATTATTATTATTTTTATCATATAGTAAACCTATCTATGCACGTCCCTTCCCCGAGACACGTGAGAATTGACGCGTTGATCATGACGCATATGTGTTCCGGATATGGTTTGCATGTGACAGCGCGTGACACAAATA